>JAKMXC010000229.1:0-81659 GCA_025328345.1 Colletotrichum sp. SAR11_59
TCGTCGTCGATGACTTCTTGCAACTCGGGATCGTCATCCTCGTCATCTGGTTCGTCCCAAGGGAAATCTGCCTCGGCCATCTGCACAAGCAGGCCCCTTTCCGTGAGGCTGAGATATCCGCGGAAGTTCAACGCGCCCAAATACGTCGTGAGGCCGAGTGGTCCCGGTATGACAGCATGGAGGCTGGCGTCGGCGAATGCATAAATTCAGAGGCAGCGAGGGAGGAATGTGACAAATGGCTATAAATCTTAGCCTGCACGGTGGGCGGACGTTGACTTTGAGACCTGATGCTGCGGCCTTGTTGTCAGAACAGCTGATAATGGCCGCTGTTGATGTCTCTGTCAGCCTGAATGTAACCATGTTGGCCTTTGCTGGACACACAAAGGGGATCACTTCAATGGGGAGAGTCATCGGCACTCGGTAGATTTGCTCAACTTCTCGCAGCAGAACTTCTCACCCATGATTAATCGCGATGAAATCTTGGCGGTTCTCAGTCAGGACTCCAGCCAGAGCGTCACGCGGGAAGCACATGAACCGAGAGCGATTTTAGGGGATCTCCGAATCAGCTTTCTTGAGCGTGCGGTGCGTACCTCCTGAGAGTCTCCCTCCCACCTTGCCCCGAGGCTAATTCAGGCCTGCTCTTCCAAAGCCACCACCAACACGTCACAGATCATTTCAGAGTCGATGCCCTACCTTAGATATAGGTAGACATTCAGGGTGGAAACTTTCCTGCCCAGGAGATTGAAAATGATGTTTGTGGCTCGGCTAGAGTGCTCTCTCATCCTCGGGCCCGTAACAGTGGGGCCCGGCGACGGAGTGGAGCCTGCCCCCGGGGTACTCCGGCGGTCGAGACACCAATTTAATTGCGACCGTACAACGTGAGTGCACTGCAGTCAGTGAAAGCCTCGAAGCAACCTCGGTCCAAAGATGCCGGGCGAAAGCCTTGTTCCTCCCTTGCATAGAGGCAATCTGCCTGAGCACCCTGCTTCAACTGACAGAAACCAGCAGATCAGAGTCTACAAGGTTGAAATCATGTCTTGTCATAACCCGAGTCGTCTTGCGACCGAAAGTGGGAGCACCGTTGCAACGCTCCACGTCATTTTTACGCGAGGCTAGTGTGGTATTTAGCGCGTTCCAGCCGTCGCAGCGACTCACACATGCCCGATCGTGATGAAAGGAAACTTCCACGCGTCAAAAAACACAAAAAATGAAGCTGGATGCCAATCGCTGACGGGAATTGAGCCCGACGTGGGGGTCGAACCCACAACCTTGAGATTAAGAGTCTCACGCTCTACCGATTGAGCTAGCCGGGCGACTGAACCCAGCTTGTTTGATGGTTGGGGACGAGCGAAGCGCAAGTGGATTATGGCGGGTGGGCATCGGGGACGTGGGTGCCGGAGTTGACGGAGGCGAAGCGGGCGCAAGCTAGATGAAGCATTTAGATGCTACCTTTATACTCCCTGCATGGAGATATTCGTGACAAAAAAGGTCTGCTGTGGATTGCTCAAGCTTCTTATCGAGAAAGAGCTGCTGTCAGGCAAGACACTATGGCTGCCATTCTTCCCGGCCATTGTCTCTACTTTTCCGCATTGTCGTTGTGTCTGACGCATTTCGTGATTCCCATCTGCATCGCGACGGGTCTCATCTGGCTGCCCCAAACGTCTCGTCATCTTCGTGATTCCCATTGTGCCAGCCTTAGCCGTTGAAGTTCTCGGTTTGAAGCGCGAGGATCGTGCTGATCTTGGAACGTCCGAAGTTCATCTTTATTCCAGCTTCAAGCCCCTACCTTGTGAGAGATGAACGCCAATGGATGCCCCGTGATCTCAGCATGGATTTAAGGACTGCAGGAACTCATGAAAAGATCCACATGTCTCTGCATCCACCAACGGAATGACATGTTTGCTGCCGCCCGAGGAGCTTTCGACGACTTCTATGCAGTTGCCGGTGGCCGATCGATTAATCTCGCTACAAGTGTCGGGTAACCTGGCCATAAAGTGCAAAGTAGTGTGGCCGACGCCGTGCATGATACGGGCCGGCATTCGGGGCTCGGGCCTGGAGCGGGCTCCCGACTTTCACGGGTGGGGCCTTGCGTGGGTGGCTGACCAGGTGAAAAGTACTTCTCACCACCCACCAAGGGAAAATGCAACCATAAGCGCCAGGATCAATGACAAAACCACGGTGAACACCGAAGAACATCAAAAGGGCAGCCTGCATCTTGAGATTATTTTATTATATTTTTCAACCTTCTGTGTCCTGCGCTGTGAATGAAAAGAGCCCCATTAACAAAAGATTCAGGCCTGGTCCTCACAGCTGCCTGCTAACGCATGGGCCCCACTTTTCCTGTGGCGCTTCAGCTGATTGGCTAGGTGCAACATTCCTGTGCGAAATTTCGCACAAGCCCCACAATTGGGACCAAGAGGTTAAAAATAATTGGCCGAGTCGCCATGGCTGGACCAGTGCAAGGCCCTGTGCAGCGACAGATGCCGCCACCGGCGTGTCTGACGCAGATGTCTGCTCCGAAGAGATCTGGGAAGGGGGGGTTTTGGAGTGTCCCAATGCACAGATAGCATCCCTAGCCAATCACAGAACTCTGGCCTGTCAAAAGTCTTAGGTGGATGAAACCGCATTTGGATTCGATGCAATCCATGTACGCCCGTCGATGGGAACAACGCTCATGTAAAATCCAGGAATCAATTTTTGCACGTTAATTCCGCCATACGCAATATGCGCAGTCGCTTGAATCAAGTCGTCCTCCAGAACGTAAGGTCGTGAGAAACACATGCCCGCCTGACATGTTGGCCGGGGCTCGGAGCATACCTAACGACCACCCGGCTGACATCCCGCCCGAAATCCAACGAAGGGCGGCAGCGCTAGGCGGGGGGACCCGCCTGCCTAATTCGATCCTGCGATCGGCACTTGACCCCTGTAGTTATAGGGAATATACCCACTGAAAGGATGGTACCGCCATAGGCCCTCTCGCCGTGTCAACGCCCTGCTTCCAAACCAAAGACCAACACTTGGTCAACACAGAAACGGAGCCAGCTTTTCGAAAGCCCCGTCCTCAAACACAGTTTTCACAGCGCGCATGGCATGTATATGCTGTACATAAAAGTTGACGAGCATCACACTTTGAACGGTTCCCAAGGGAGAGGCTTTGCTGTCCAGGATTCCTGGACGCTGCGAAGCCTATCCGGCCTTTGCCACCTTCATCCAGGGTGGCTAGATCATCGTTTGGAAGCCCGCGCAATGCGCTTCAGGGCCTTATGCACTCGAGTCGAATCTGTTGCGGAAGAGCACCGGGCGCGGGCTCGGTCTTGTTCGCTGCGCTTGCACCGGCGCAAACCCCGAATCGGCGGAGGAGGGACATGCGGATAGTAAAGTGGTCACGGAGAACTTGGGTCTTGAACAATAAAGGAAGGTGCTACAGTGACAAAGGCGGTCGGCATTGCGCAAAGCTGAAAACCCGGAATCCATCGTTCTCCTGCCCCGTGCATCTTTCATCCGTGTTCAAGAGGTGACTCGAGGGAGCTGGCCTATGTCAGTAGCACTAAGAAACGTTTGCTTTCCCAAAGACAACAATTGCAAGCCTTCTTTGGCCTGATTCCCTCCCTCTGGATGGCCATTTTCTCGGCACATACTCCCCCAGACGCAACGTCAAAATCGGCCATCTTGTCTCCAAACTCTTGATGCTTGATCACCATAGACCTGCCTAGAACCCCCGGTAAAGTTGCCATGAACAGGTCCCTGCCGGAATTCCCTTTTACCAGAATCAGCCATCGCAGTCAAAAGCCCTTTGACGGCGTTGCTGGGCATGCGATGGATAGTCTTGGAGGTTCCCTTTGTTGTCTTGACCGCAGCGATGCCGCCAAGACCCACACCAGACACGGCTTGGATTTTCGCGATCCGCGAGGGTCGGTAGATGCTTTCGAATGGTTCTCGGAGGGGTTGAGAGTCGAGTGCCCAGTCGATTGTGTCGGTATCTTCGGAGAAAAAGGGCTTGCTTCCTGTTTCCAGCACCAAGTCAGCTTTCGGTCTGGCGGTGTGGTCAAGAAAGGACGTCGGGCATAAACAGACCCAAATCAAGGGGGCAGCCGGCCCGAGAGCAAGTGGTTGCACCAAGTCACTTCCGCATTCCGAGCAGCCGTCATGGTGACCAAACCATCTTCGTCGTGGTAAAATATGCTTCGTTCCGAGACGTCGGCGAGCGCGGGTGTACAGATATCAAGATGACATCGCTTGATGGACTTCGTGCGGCTCTCTTCCATCGCAGAGCGGTTTGGTGAACAGCTCCTCAGCCTGGTCGACGAATCGGTGCTTGCCTACGTCTTGCGGACGGCGGTGGCGACGGAACGGGTGGGAGAGCAATGATTCACAACGTGCTGCTAGCTGGCTTCAGGCTGGTCGGCGACGTAGGTTCAGCAAAGTAATGAACGAAGACGGGCAGAAGGCAGACGGGCGGGGGGAAAGTCCGTGGTAGGCTTCTGATTCCTGTAAGGTGCTTGGGAGAGGTGCTGACGATTTTGGAGGTACTGACGAAAATTCGTCAGCACCTCCCCGGAAGGGCCCCGAAGGGAACATACCGCGCGACGTGCTGCCTGCTCGGCAGTTAGTCACTGACAGCGGAAAGCTGTAGCCAGATGGCACTGCAGATTTTGTGACCTCGTGCCTACCTCTGTCCTTCGGACGCAGCACATGACGTCAGAGTTCTGCGCAGACATCTTGACCACACCTGACAGTCCAACCCCTAAGGTAAGGTACGTACTGAATGGTTCCAATATTCCTTCCGCCCAGAAACGGTGAACCTGTCAGGAGCTGCGTGAGCTTCTGCACCCTGAGGAGGCCAAGTCTATCTAGAGGCATCTAAAGCCCCACGACCACACACAAGCAGCGCTGTCCATCCATTTGGGCCACACCACATCAACAGTCGATACGTGCGTCGATACAGCCCCGGCCTCCGCCCCTGCCCCCAAAGGCCCGCACGCGGCACCCGCCATCCCCGACAGTTTGCCAACACGCCATCTCCAGCATGACCTCCCCCCATCACCTCACCTAGAACCTAGTGCGCTTCGATTGCAAACTCCCTCCCCATGGCACCCCAAAATCCTTCGTCCCAGGGGATTCGGAGCTGCGAGCAACAATCGCCACAGACCCGACCCGGCTGGTCCTGCTCTTTCAAATCCAGTCAGGGTGATCCGTGCAAGGCAGCCCAAATCCCAAGGTATGGCACGAACTGATTGGTCCTCTCTAACATTCCTTCCGAAGAATCTCTCCCTCACCAACTGCATGACCAGCGATGACAGTCATTTCATCGACCAGAAATATTTGGCTTTCGATGCGGTTGTGCATCCTGGCGGACCAAATCTGCCTCCTGTCGATCGTGCTTCGAGGCTTGAAACCTGTCTTCGAGGTCGCCAGCAAGGTCATCGACTCTGTTACCCTTGCACGAACCTCTGTGCTCCGAGATTCCATCAAGGTACGATGGACTGTTCCAATGAGACCAAGCCGGAACACACCGAGATGGGGCTGTGCAGGTGCTTGGGTGAGTCCTCAGGTTCCTTCTCAAGGTGATGCATGTTCGCCCGGTGAAGTAAGGTACCCGCCCCACGCTACCTTCCAGGTTCACAGGAGACCTGCCACTAGATATGCAGCTGCACCTTGTCGAGCTCGATTTCGACTTCTTCGCGTGCCTTTGCCTTGCTGTGGATGGGAGCCACCATGCGCAGGTCTTCCATCCCTGCTGTCTGCCCCAAGATGCAGCCCAAGGGAAACGCCTCAATTCTTTCCTTCCGTCTTCATTCGGAACGTCTTCTGCACAGTTGCTGGCAACCCTTCAGGGCCAACCTCAATGACTTCCAGCCAGCTCCCATTTGCGTCCATAAAAACCTTATCCAGGATGCCGACGCTCGAACTTGGACACCCTTTTCATGCTTTCGTGCAGCAGGGTTTCGCCTGCGGGCACACCTTTCTGACCGCTGCATGACCCTGATGAAGACATCTTCGAGGGCCAGGATGGGTGGGCTGTCAGACCCATCACCGGGTGCTGGCTTTGGTTTGCACTCCAGCCAACATTGAACTTATGTCTCTCTGCGACTTCTACTCCACATGAAAACCGATCGGGCAAGGCATTGCATGCACCATAGCCATGACGCGGTGCATTTGAGGTCAGCCACGACAGCTCTGCAGGCGCACCAACTCTTGGATGTCATGTGCTGACTTCTGTTCTAGAGACACCTGACCTTCTCCCTCCCTCCTCCGGCTGCATGTTTTTCTCCATTCCAATCTTTCGAGTTGCTACAGCTCCACTGACGCTACCGTCAATAACCATACTGGCAGCTTCATCAGCCATGTCCCGACAACACAACCAACCTGATGGTACCACCCTAGGAGTGGTCTTTTTGCTGGGAACAGCCCGACTACAGCCTCTCTGGCTCCTGATCTGCCCTTTCTCCGGCCGCTCGGCGCCCTCCTGCTCCGTCACCAATGCTTCCAAGCACCACAGTCTCCATGCCATCAAAGCTAATTGCCGATGTTTTCTTCACCGACGAGTACCTCCCGCATAGCAGGGTGAATGTGCACAACACCCCTTATGCCGAAATCTTCCATCTCGAGACCGATGTCAAGATGGACGACGAGTCCACAAGGCACGCCGCATCCAAGCGGAACCCCAACCGCCCTGCTGTTTTCAACGCGCTCAAGGGTACTGAAGGCGGAACTCCGGATACACACCTGGCACTTCATGTGACACCCACTGCTCAACCGCTTACAGAAGGCTGTCTGCACCAAATACACCCTCGCAAGCCAGAAACCCAAGAATTGGAGGAGGGATCGTCGATAGAATCTGCGCAGCATGCAGAAGAGCAACCAAACACGAGTCCGACTACAATCGGAGGACCCAAACACCGTCGAATCTGCGCAGCCTGCGGCGAAGCAACCACGTTCAAAGGCGTCGACAGACCATTGAGTTTGTAGTAACGACGCAGCCCCCCCGCAAAAGGACTTCGGCAAACTCACCCTGTTCGTGGGCTCGACTCTGGAAACACTGCATGGTCACTTTGACTTGTGCCCTCTACCAACCAAGGGAAACCACACAAAAAACCCCATGCGTTCCTGCTGGCAAGCAAACCCTCTGAACATGACCTACAGTTCTACCGACAACCATGAACTTCTCAGACCTCTACCGCCCGCGAGGCCGGTCATACCCGCGCCACCCATATCGCCGGTAAATTGGAGGGCCGCAGTAGATTCGCAATGATGGCGGTCCTCAACGAGCTCCCCGGCATCAGGATCACCTTCGAGGTCAATCATGTCAAAGCCCAAAAGTACAGCGACGAGGACGGCCCCGCCGAGGACAAGAACAATAGACGTGCAACCAATCGCTGCTTCAAGTACATTGAGTCCAAAGATGACTCGCGGTACCGAAAGTGAGGGATGTGTTGTGGTGCGAAATAAACCCACGACCAACGCACCAACAACTCCTACTTCAACGCCAGTGTCGTACCCAGCTGCTCGTCGCCACAGCAGCAGCCCCGCTCAAGACAGGAAGTGGTTCGTCCTCCTGCCGAGGCTCACAGTCCGTCGTGAGCCTTTTCCTTCAGGGTTCCACAGTCGAGAGAGCAAACAACGACAGCTGCCTTTGCGAGCCGCAACACCCCAGGCCAAATAGCATGTGGCAGCGCGATATGGGGATCAGGTTCTCGGCAATGGCCGGCTCATCGGCTGCGCCCACCACGCAGCAAGCTTGGGAAGCAGGAAGCAAGCCCTCGCAAGGCGAAAGGGGAGGGGGGGAGGGCTGGTCTCCCGGATCAGAGTCGTATAGATCACGGACCGGTTCCCGCAAAACGATTACGACAAATTCATCCAGTTCACCTTTCTTCCCTTCTAAATTTACTTCTTTGCAGTTTGCCGCCTGGCGGCGCACCCTGTTGACTGCCGTATGACTCTCACGGGGAAATACTCGAGGGCCAGGATGGATCACACCAGGGCCTGTTGACCGCCCCTTAAGATTCTCTCGAACGCCATCCCTCGACCATCCCGCCTTCGCAGTTCTCGCGCAAGAGCGCATGTCTCTAGCATCCCTCCTTAACGCTTTCGCCTCATGGCAGCGCCGACGGCGAGGTCCACACTGTTCCTCTTCTATCGTCTCCGTTGAGAACCACCGCGCTAAGAAGAGAACATGAGAGGAGCGCAGGAGCACCGTCTTCTGTCCCCATGAGGTCATTTTCCGGACTGTTTCACAGGAAGAAGGAGACGAGTTGGAGTCTGGCAGATTATCTGTGATCCCAAAGTAAGACCGGGATGTCTCCTGGCTCACACCAAGGGCCTCGGCAAGACTATGCAAGTCATTACTCTGCTTATTGCAATCGCCGAGTGTGCACAGTCTCCCGACGAATCCATCAACTCTCAGATACCGAATGACCTGAGACAATCGAAGACCTTGGTGCTGTACTCGTCCCTATGAGTTGAGGAATAGTTCGACGAGGAAGAAGGAGGAGCCGCGTGTCTAAGCGCTTTTTATATCCCTACTTTTCGGACTTGATGAATGACCCGTCTTGGCAGATGCTTTCGCAGTAGTTAGTCTTCAAGAAATTCAAAATTTCATCATCGAGTTCGAGCAACGTGAGCATGCGTTGTCCCTCAGAACCAGCCAAGCCCTCTCACGATTCGGTCCTATTAACTTTACACATCATGCCTGTGGACACTTTCTTCCTCTTTGCTCAGGACATGTGAAAGCTCAATCATGTCTGGAACCTCATGCAGAAGAGGATGGCAACCTTATCGCTCGCAAAAGAGGGCATCTCAGATGCTTCTCAAACAATACAACGTTACAGCACAACAACACCTCACACAGAGGATGCTTTGACGCCTTTACTGTCGACCTGGCCACCTAGTCGTCAGCCGGTTTCCTCGGATCCTAGGCCATGCTGGAGACAACCATTGTGATTACCCTTTTGAGACGCTGACTGACATCTGACAGTATCATTTCATTCTGAGCAATAAAGTGTAGGAAAGGCTTTGTAAAATACAGCTTCACACTGAAGGCACCGTGGAATTCACGATACGGTCTTCTCATCTCCTTGAGGACTTGATGTGTCTGAGAACGGGGTATCACTCGCCCTTCTGACAGACTCGGCGACTGAGTCTCTGGAGTTGATCAAACGACTCTTATGAAACCATGCAGGCCGACAGTTCATTATCCTCTCATGCAGATTCTAGTTTGTCTTCAACACTGGGTTGCGGACGATGATGTCTCTGGTTGCGCGTATTTGCTGAACTGCGGTCAAGGTCAGAGTCACCTCCTCGTCCATACTTGAAGTTAGCAGCTAGTCTTTCAGTCAAGTCAGAACCAGTACTCACATGCAACGAGCCCTCTGAGTCGGTATCAGCAGGTTTAAATCAACTGAAGTCTTCGTCTGGCGTAACAAGATGTTTACAGTCAGATACAAGGGCCTTGGGAAACACAGGTTGTTTATCGGTATGAGCTCAAGCCGCTAACTTCACCCAGTGCGGCTTCAGGCGATCTTCCGATTGTGCTTCGGGGTGGCTAAGATCGGAGGCTTCTAAGCAATTTCAGACACCCTGTGGACCAAAAGCCTGTCATCCGGGCCTTGCATTGGCCCCTATTGCATCAATGACGACAGAGCTCCATTGGTATGAAGAAAGACGCAGATGTCTTGGGTCTCAGGCCAATGAGGTATGAGTACTTCAGTCGACCGTGAAAGGGAAGGGCGGCAGGCGACAGCCATTGCAAGTCCAGAGGGCTAGATCAGGTGATGGAATCACTTGGAGAAGGATGCAGCACAAGTGTTGGCTTGCGATGGGTCATTCACAGACTGCGAATTTGATGATGCCTACATGGGGCTTCTGAAAGGACAGATGTGCAGTCAGCTCTGCACACGATGTCTACCCAAAAGTTCAACTCGCGAAGCCCGAGACGCAGGTTGAGCTGCTTGAATGTGGCGAGTCCTACTATGGACGTAGCAATCTTGCGGAAGTCTAGGAACATGTGACACAATAGTGACGCCGCATCAGGACAATCGATACTTTCACGATTCCTATGTAAGTTGTATGCATATAGCCTAGTGTGCATGCTCCTGTCTGTATATGAGGGATGGGAACCAGTATGTATCGTCTCCCAGAAAGACGTTTCATGGAACGAGATCTAGACTCTTGTCCATGCTCCCCAACTGAGCTCCACGTCAGTCAGTCCCCCTTAGCTCATGAGGCGAGCTTTGTGAATGAACATTGATGAATCCCGGTTGCTGGGTGGATGTTCTGTTCTCCTCTTCTGGTCCTGCGCACTCCGCGTGCGTGGTGCCCGGCTCGCATACGAGAACGGCTTCATCTTCCAAGTGGATGTTAGCGTCACGGGCATCGAGAGCATTCAGCCGCGAGTCTAGGTGCGCAGTATCAAATCGTCTTCCCATCAGATATCGCTCAACTCTCAGGCGAATCAACCGCAAACTTTGCGGAAAGGGCGCCGAGGTCGGCCTCGCGATGGAGCACAGTAGCAACCAGATGGTGATGCGCAAGGTCCCTCATGGGAGCTTCCGAAAGCGCGATAGTTGGAAAAGCTCGACGCTGTGCCTGAGCATAATTGTACTGAAGGTGGTTCAAGCCAAATCAGGTGGTGCTTCATAGATCTAATAAGTTCTGCAAGCATAGACTGTTTGAGGTTTCGACATTACATGCTTCAAATACGCTACGGTGGTCTTCGTATTGGGGGAGGTGAATATTAGTTGTTTCCTCATAATTTTGAGACCTATCATTAGGTGAGGATTGTCTCAGAATCTTGGAATTCAGGTGCCAGGAGATTAAGGCCGTGTGTCTGTATTTAAAACGACTGTCGCCATCGACTTCCAGGGCCAAGTTATCATTTGATAGTTCTGGACAATTGGCAGATCAGATACGCGTCAACAGCGCTTGTGTTTGTTTACACCTCAAGCCACAGATGAAGGAACGCGATGTATGTTGGGTTAAACCAGGGACTCGTAATGGAAATTGATTAAAATGGAAATACTTGAATGAGTAGAGAGACACTCAGGAGATAGTCATCACATTTTTGATCATCAAGAACGAAGATTGATAGCCATGAGCCCGAAGAGACTCTTGCAAGAGTGAGATTGACGGCGAAATAACATAACCCTCAATATACGGCGGGGTGTTGGTCAGGCACAAATTGCTGGTCATAACTTACTTTTGCTGTGACTTTGAGTGCGAGCGGGAGTAGAGATGCCTTTTACCTCCAGCTTGAAGCCAATTGCCGTGAGTGTCGTGCCGGGACGAATGATGGCGTGGTGTGAGGAAGAGATGTTGATACTTGCCCCAGGGAAGGGGTCAGCTATTGGTTTCCTGTTTTTGGAATTCGCCGTGAATATTAAAAATGCGACATCTTTTCATGCCTGGCTAAAGATACTAAGACCGTCGTGCTTCACCAGGCGTAGCCAGAGTCTGAGCATGAACCACACTGAGTTTCCCATAGACTCAGTCGTCAAGGTCTGCCGTTCGGGACGCACATGGGGAGAGTGACAGCAAGCAGTTTGAGTATGTTTGCAAGTGCTATCAGGGCTCATACCAGCACAAATCAATGTCTGGACTTTTGACAATATGCTTCCCCGCCATCTGCTTTATTAGCTCGTGGACCATAACGCTTCGTTCCAAAGCTAACGGAATGAATCATCAGACAGGCCGACGAGGAACATCCATCGTACTGGACACAGATGGGTTGAGATTTCAGGACTAACAAGATGGGCAAATTATCTCAAGTGGACCCGTCTAGAAGAGATAGCTCTTGACGAATGAGAGTGATGAGTGAAAGTGACGGATGAGAGTGACGACGAGAGTGACGATTGGGAGTGACGATTGGGAGTAACGATTGGGAGTGACGATTGGGAGTGACGATTGGAAGTAACATTAGAGGGTGATCCTTAAGAGTGACGATAGGAGTGATGATAGAAGTGACGAACGAAAGTGACGATTGAGAGTGACGATGAGAGTGACGATGAGAGTGACGATGAGAGTGACGATGAGAGTGACGATGAGAGTGACGATGAGGATGAGAGTGGCGATAAGAGCAACGATGAGAGTAACATTAGAGGGTGATCCTTAAGAGTGACGATAGGAGTGATAATAGAAGTGACGATTAAAAGTGACGAACGAAAGTGACGATTGAGAGTGACGATCAAAAGTGACGATAAAAGTGACGATTGAAAGTGACGAACAAAAGTGACGAACGAAAATGACGAACGAAAGTGACGGAAGTCAAAAGAAAGATTGATTTTCAGGGCAGCTCCATTTACCTCACAAACCATTTAAACTAAGGAAACAAACAGCAAGACCGCTACAGGGCTGCAATTTGACAACTCCATAAATCGCATGATGAAACCCCGACTGGGCGGGGCAGAGAAGGTTAGAATGAGAAGCAGACCGAAACCTGAAGATGACGGGTTACAGGAATTAAATACAAAAGGAAAAGAAAACTTGCAGCAAGATGAACGGGAAAAGGTTCGCGCTTTAGCTTGGTCTCCCTGTCTTGTGTCCCAGGAAATTGACGCTGAAGCCTGGGCGGCGCTTGCATGTGTCCAAAGCCGCAAAGTGTCTCCCATCCGCAACAGGTCTGACTGTCACCCCGAACCATTCAAAACCGGGAATGAACTCCACTAGGTCGCTGATGCTCTGTTGCGTGACGTGAGATTGTCCTTAGCAGGCGTGCAATATCGGATGTGTTGGACGTGCACAATCAAGTGACAGCACTTGGACCTCAAGACACAAGTTCGGTCTATCTGCGCGTGTAGTCGTAGATCGGATCAGTGTGCTGATTGTTGTTCCGGGCGGTGATTTGTCTTTTCACCAGTGGACTCAAGGATCTGACTGGCAGTGTTGGTGTGGCGCCGTGGAGATGTTTTCGGCCACCATTCTTTTTGGCCCCGGTCAAACCTTGATTTTTTACCATCAATTCATTGCCCTGAGTGAGTCGCGTCAAGTCGAGGTTTTCAATTTCTTGCTAAATTTCAAGCAGCCGTGAAATGTGCGCGTGTCCGAGTGGGTGGCGAAGGCGGAGGCTCAGATAGCGACCGTGTCACTGAAGCTACAGGGGCCAACTGCCGATTTCAGGCCTGAATTCGGCTTGGGGAACTGTTAGGGGGGATTTGGTCGCCCCCAGCGCCGCAGCCCCCACCCTCAGTGGATTGGTAGCCGGCACGCCTTGCCCGGTAGCGCCCTGTAAATTTCGACGGGGAACTCAACCTTGGTGGCAGCTCACCACCCGACTTGAGTCGCGAAATTTCCATCCCAATCTCGCCCTGATATCTCCCGCCTCCTGTCCAACACTGCCTAAGTGAATAATTCTGTATAGTTCAAGACTAGGAGTACCGAAGTACCGAAGAGAATGTAAGGATAGGAACGACGTCTTGCAAGCCTTCGACGTGATCCTGATCGTCCGGATCCTTTGTATGAAGCCAGTGCAATTTACGATGTGATCTACCATTCGACCTGAAAAGGAACCGGCATGAACCCGTGATGTGTCCAGGGACCAAAAGTCCTGGGGGGGAAGTGCTGCAATTGAATGTGCACACTCAAGATCTGACCACCATTTCTCCAAGACCGCTGGATTTATGATGGATGGTTGCTCACGTTGCTCTGACCTTCGCCTTTCCCTAGCTCTACTTGTCTGCGGCGTGGCGTTCATGACCAGCGCGAACACCAAGAGAGGGACGTTTTCGGCCAACCATCGCTTCGTACCCAACAAGTCGAAGCCATTCCAGCCTCTAGACGCAGTATAGTCACACCAAGTTTGTCTCCGCGCCCTAGAAGTAGATGCCCAAGCTGTGATTGTAATCTGGGTTCCGATGTTTAGCTTGCTGGCATTCCAGGCGCCAGCGCAGACACTCATGTTCATCAAGATTCCCATCTATCTCCCGTTCTTTTAGTGTGTTCTTTGGGGCTTTAGAGTTACTTTCGCACCCTGCATCAGACCAAACGATTGGCAAAGGGCAATTGGCATGGAACCAACTTTCAGCCTTACACGCCCAATATTCATCTTTATCAAAGTGTCTGGCTTCTTTCGGTTGTCCACCAGTCAGATGTCACCTTAGCTCGGCTGCAGTCGCAGAGTGTCACGTGTACGCCGCAGTTCCAGCAACAAGGCATCTCGTTATCTACACCACAAAGCCTCAGAGTTTGAGTGAAAGTTGACAATGATGACTTTCATTGAAATTTGAAGCTCTCACGACGTCATAAGTATGTCTACAATGCTCGCCATCAGGTCTCCTTGTGTGTCCCGTTTCGTTGGAATTGAACGCTTGACAACGAGGACTATACTCTGAGTGTTTGAATATTTCTTCCTTCAGCTACTCTTGTTTCATCATTGCTAGAAGACATCAGTTAGACTGCGAACTGAAAGCAAGAGGAGTGATGTTGGGGTCCGCGCCTCCATCCATCTATTCAGCCGCACGAGTCTTCGACATGCCTGCCTCAGGAACGAAGCCAAAGCCAGGCCAATGCCCAGATTCGCGCTCTCCTGTGACAGGTGAAGGCCAACGATAAGCTTTCGCAACTGGCGCAAGGAAGACGACCTTTTCAGTTGGAAAACCCACATCAGCAATGGCCCATCTCTCCAGGAGAGAGGATCAGAAGGGAAAGCACCTACTGGCGTAACCTAACAAACGACAGTGTCAAACCCGCCGGATAAACATTTACCAATGGTTCTCGCTCCCTGAAATCAGACAAGTCCATCTTTCGATGCACGGGCGATTCTCGGGCGATCTCAGCACTAGTGTGCTGGCTTTCATTGCCGCCGGTGTCGCCAGAATGCATGAAAGGAGCTTGGGTATTTTTGTGATACCATGACCCAGTATTGTCGTCAGTCAACAAAGTAATCACTCCGCAGCGTTTCACTGACTGCACCTTTCCTTTATGACACTGGCCCTTTCCTCTGCGAGGCGAGGTAACAATAAAATCAAAGGGAATTTGAAGTCTACCTTGCTTGTATTTCTCTCGTTATATCGGGTGATGAATGAGAAAGCCAGCTGGAGCTCGAGATTGACCCCTGAAAACCCCAAAACGGAGTGAAGAAGATACGTAATTGCTGTGAACGATTGTCTCGCCTATTGATGGTATAATGTAAACCTTTGCTTCTTTATATTACGCTGAGAAAGCACACACTTAAGCCCAAGCATTACAGAGTATGTTGCAATTTGTTCATGCAACGTCCAACAACCCACTCAGTCGCACAAGCACAAAAGGTGCGTCCTGAAGAATAGTGATTTGCCAATTTCTTGCACTAACTAGATCTAAAGAATAGTTTAAAAGAGGCCTGAAGCCTTTCATATTTCATGCCAAGGCGACCTCCCAGCCATCCAAACCATATATAGCTTGCAGGCTTGAAACTCATCCACAAGCCACTCGCGCAACTCGCACACGCGTTGGAGGGCCTGGGACTTTCCTACATCCTCTAACCCTGCTCAACCGTTTCCATCAAGCTAAAGCCGTAGTGGATGTCCGTAGGTACCAGTGAGAAAGGGACAAATACAGAAAACAAGAAGGGCTCTTAGGTCTGTGCTGCTTGCCTGCTCTGGTTCTCCTGAATCTGCATCCAATCCTAACATTCATGGAGATGTGAGTGACCAACTACAGACCCCAGGACGCCGATGAAGCAGTACAAGCGCAGCAACGTGCGGTTTCCGGCGCTGCGCCTGTCGTCGAAAGCTCAACTGCGACACCTCCTACGTAGCTTACAAGAGAGAACCCCAAATTCCACTTGCACGTCCTTAGCTCCAGTTGAACTACTGCATTAGCAGCAGACTGCCAGGCGTTCCCTTTTTCACGATCAGCGAGTGGCCTGGAATTATGTTGGCTAGGGCAAATATGACCGCGCGTCTGCTCTGGTGCCGCTTTCCATGGACTCAACCGAGACGGCCTAGAATGACCTGAAGCTATTTTTGAGGAGCAGAATGACTCGTTGGTCTTTGGAGACACCAGAGGAATTCAGTCCATTCAACACATGCTTGAATGAGAGATGAACCCATCATCCTACCTTGTCTCCCGTTTCCTACCATTAGATGCAAACTTCAGCAAGCGGAGGGGAAATCTGCACAGGCGATGTCTGCGTGGGCGCGAAGGAGTGACTTGTCTCAAACTTCTCTTGATCGCTGAACTGACCAAGGATGGAAATGATCTCCGTGAATTGGACGCAAAACTGTCCAAGGATGGAAATGATCTCCGTGAATTGGACGCAAAATTATCCAGAGGGCCGAAAGGCCGGCTTTGGACATTCACTTGACGCCGTAATACCCCCCCTTTCCTTTTTGTTTGCCAGAGAACAGCTGTAAGTCGTTCAGTGATGATGGCTTGAACCACGCTGAAGTCTGCTGCCCTTTTGCGTACCAAGGAGATCGAAAGGGGCAAGATGCATCATTCACTAGCCTCACTCTTCATCTTCGCAGTTCGGCTCTAGGATTTTCAACCAGCACACCTACCATATCAGAGCATCTGCCTTAGATGCTCTCGTGGTAGTGACCCTTCCATGATTAGAATCTTAGTCTTCGTAGGCTTTATACTCTAAGCTCTGAACCAAAACTTCCATCTGCTAGTTGGTCAAGGGCACTATCGGCAACAAAAGACTTCGCGCAGCTGATAAAACTCCCTGGCACAGTTGGTATGACTGTGGGGTGAAAGTCTAAGTGTTGACAGGGAGTCGCCTGAGCAAGCCAGCGAAATGCACTGAACTTCTGTTTAGAAGACTCATTTTCACACTCTCCAGCGAATCTTTTGACAGGAAGAGTGAGAAGGTCCGCTTGAAATACCTCATGGGATCTTTCTCCGGCCAAGACCAGCCGCCGTTGCAACACCGCAAGCTTTAAATACAGAATAGGACAAGCGTCGCCAATTCCTTACATACACTAAGGCTAAATCAACAACAGAGGCCTACGAAGGCACTAACCTTGCCCGTCTGCGCCTCGTGAAGTAGTCACATTAAATCGATATTTAGGCTTGATTTCCAACATGAGCTTAGTCAGAAATTATCCATCTTCCATGAATAACTTACAACCACTCACCCTCCGCCGTGCTTTCTCACCCAAAAGGTAAACGTAACCAATGCCACAACCAATTCCCCAGCCCCAGTAGTAAGATTAGGGTTCGTTTACACGACATCCTCAACCTGCGATGCAAAGCCGCTGGATGAAAATCAATGACTGCCCAAGCAGTCTTTTGACATTCTCTCGCACTAACATTCCGGCGTCTACCTAGTAAAGAAGTTTCCTAGAATCAAAGAAAGCGATCCAAGTAAATACAAAGCGTATTCCTAGCCGTGCGGTGTCTACCACGCATGCGTATAAGTCATGTCCTATTTCACTATCATCTTCGTTATCAACCATCGTCGTCGTCATCTATTATTATCGTCTTTCGTTGTCTTCTATCGTCCCCGTCCCCGTCGTCGTCGTCATCGTCGTCGTCATTGTTGTGGTCTGTTTTACTGCTATCGTCCTTATCTGAGTATTAGATGCAGAGCAATTGTGGGCAAGCAGTACTCAATACAAAAACAGAGTAGGCTTTTAGTTGCAAACAAAAGTGGTAAGCAGACTGGCTGACAGATTTGTGAGGACCAGATTGCTTTTCATAATCCAGAACTCTTTCTGTCCGAGGAAATCTGAATACAGCTAGCCTCGATGCTCAATCCCTATTTGACATCGAGTCCACTATGCAGCTCAGGACATCATTCCCATTAGAAGCAAACCTGCACTGCAGCAAGAATAAGGACGGGTCTTCCAAAGCCATGTCCCCCTCCGTGCCCACTGCCCAGGATGTCACATCCGGCACGATCCTCGCCTGTTGAACAATTGAGCTTGACCCGGAAGTGCAGCACTTCCAACCGCAACTCCAGTTAGCGAATTCAGTGGAGCTGGAAGTGCCGTCCAGAACGAACCGCGGTACTTTATGCATGGGCGTTGTGCCGGTTGCGAGGCCATGAAACCTTCTCATACGAGACAGTGTTGTTGAATACCAACGATCACCGTGAACTTTTGTCAATGTGTGCATTGGGTCAGATCATACAATGTGAACGATGCAGAAGGTTTCTCATATCAGTGGTGTTCTAAAGCCTTCTGCTAGTCAAATGCCTTTCTTGCTAATAGAATCAGCTATGATTGTTGAGTAAGCAAAGATGAACGGATGTCTCAGCAGGCTTTAGTTGTTCTCTGGGCCTCGAAGAATTTCTTTCTCGAACTTGATGGCTACTAGCCATAGTCTCAGAGACAGCTGCTCGAAGCGGTCGAGGGTTTTGTCGGCTACTGGATTGACACGGCGGCAAAGCAGTCGATCGAGAGCCTTGTGGTCAACTGCATGGATATGGCCAACACTTACACTGTTGACCTAGAGATAATAGCTCAGGTGGTTGGTCGAGGAGACAGGCTCTTGGTCTAGATGTGGTAGTTGGAGAGCCGGAGACCTTGATGACCGCGAGGTCAAGCGGGCAGTGGCGGCAAACACATGCATGACCATTTGGAGCGAGACCAACATCTGTTCCCACGAACGTTGCATGTATGAGGGGACATACAACGGAAGCAAGCTGAAGAAAAGCCAAGATTTTCGGTCTTTCGTCAGCCATATCAAGCAGTGAACTTTCGCTCAAGTCTTTACTGCCTCCGAAATTCCAGGCGTTTGGGGAGTGAATCTTTCCAGTTGTATCCCGTTCAAGAGGCTCCTCCCAGGCCACGTTAAGCTGGCCTAACAGCATGATACGGTCGGGCTTTAGCGAATGTCGTTCCAGTACTTAGGAATGATCGCGTGCTGATGGAAGGCAAACAGGATGCTATCATTCAGAGTTAGAAGAAGACCGACAGGTCCCTTCCCAATACAGGTCACAAGATCGGCACAGGCAGGCCGAGGAAGCAAGAAGGTAGAACGGTGATTGATGGCTCGGGTAGAGTCGGGCGCGCGTAAATTGCAACAACACGCGAGACGCTGACAAGAGCGAGGGACAATTGCGTTAGGCCGGCGAATTGCGGAACTAGGAGCCCAGTAAGAAATCCAGTGCGTTATTGGCTGAGCTTTCTTGCGGGCGGATGGATGCAACACACCAACGAGCAAGTGTGATGGTCTTTAGGGTGGCTGTAGGGAGCGGAAATAATCAGCGAATTGATGTCACGGTAGTGCGACCCATGGCAAACATACCTCTTCTTGCTGACACGAGATGGTCAAAACCTCGAACCTTGTGGTTGCCGAAGGTCCCGGCCGGCAAGGTCGAGTCGCCAACACTGTCGTGGTGGTTTGCTTCAGCGCGGCATTTATTTTCGGTCGATGAGAACTCGGCGACGGCGCTTCTTTTGCGGGATTCACTGAGATGTGAAACTCGACAACCTTATTCTAAGGCCCAGCGAAGCCTGGCCTAACTTGCTTTCGGGCCAGCTGGTCTCGTGAGGCGTGGCTTGGTTGAGGTCTTCTGGCCCTTTGGCATACGTTGCTCCCACTGGAACAGAACACTCAGCTTTGGGCCTTGCTCGATATCAAATCCTTCTACTGCTCGAACATGCTGGTATGGACATTGTAGTTTTCTCGGAGGACTTCGGTCGGTCTTTCCCATTATCGCCGTTTGTTTTCTGTACCTTCTGGTCTTCTTATCGTCCGGTTTCGGATCGCATTTGATTTGGCTGTTTGAGAAGTATTCGGATTGATTATTCGCATCAGTGTTTCAACAAGCCTGTCCGAAATACATTAGCAAAGGAGCTTGCCGCCTAGGAAACTTGCAAGAAGGCTCCAAACGTACGATTGAGTAAAAGGAGGAAGTTTCTCTACCCATCCTATCCCGGGAGCTGAATGAAGACAGCAGGCAGGCTGGGTGCGTCGCGGACGCAATCAGACGGTGAACATTCGAACCAGCCTGATGTCAGTTGATGAGTGTAGACTTTGGGATGGTCTTAGAATTGGTCTCCGCATACGCAGCGTGCAGGGTGTAGCTGCTTGCATGGCGTCCTCGTCCTGCTCGAGCAGCGGCTGCAGTCGGACCAGTTGGGTGCGACATTTCGACGGCGTTTGGTGGAAACGAGTTGCGATCCGCCCCGCCCGGCTGAGGATGCATGCTTCTCTGCGTTGATATTGTGCTGAAGGTTGATTTGCCATCTCTCCGGCGATGTCCCCTGGATTCATGTGTTGATATAAAGGACTGGCTGAGAGTCTGCTGAGGGATCGTTGCGGCGTGGGTAGAAGGAAGCTTTTGCTGGCCATTCAAGCAGAAGGTGTAGCGAGGAAGATCGGCGAAGTTCCTGAATGTGCTCTTCTCGAGCAGGATGCTAAAAGGCTGCAGTGGCCCGACCTCCAGCCCGGAATCGGAGGCCGACTTGCAAGCAGGCAGGAGGAGAAACCGATGGCGGCACAGGCGGAGCTTGGAAGCGGAGGGACACGATGAAATCTTGACCGAGCAGAGTGAGGATGGTTAGGTCGTGGATGGCGAGAGAGGGAGGAGGGTAGTCATCGAGGAGTTGCGGGCAATGTGCTGAAGCGATCGTCTTCCAGCGAGAACATACGAAATAACCCGAGAGGCTTAGTCGAGAGGATCGTAGACGGCGAGATTGGGGTAGAAACTGTCGGCCCGTGTTGGCACGTTATCCAACGAAAGGTGGTCCTTCTGGTCAGACAAAAGAAGGGCCAGGAATGGCGACCGGTCGAACATGCATTCTCACCGAGCGCAGACCGGAAACTGGACCACTCGACGAATGTTTGTTGCTTTGTGCGGATGTGGATGGGGATGATGCCCTGGCTCGATTCGGGTGCAGCGTCATGCAAAAATCGATGTGGGAACGGCTGAGATGAAGAAGGTTCCTCCATTCCATAGCAACTACTTGGAATGGTACAGGCAGTCTACAGTGCAGGCACCTTGGTGAGGAAAGGCAGCTGCGCCTGAGAAGCTGCGCCTCAGTAGCTGCGTCTGAAGCCACACTGCATCCAAACAGGAGCATGTGGTCCGCTCGAGAGAAGGAAGCCACCTCCTTACAGTCAATGGTCGAACAGTCCAGGCTCGCACTTTCCGCTGGTGCACTACCCTCTGACTGGCCTGCTCTTATAATACCGACGACATCCTAAGGTGATTGGCCTGCCCTTACCTTATGATACCGACGGTATCCTAAGGGTGAATCGTCTCTCTGATTGGCCTGCCCTTACGATACCAGCGGTATCCTAAGGCTAGCCAGTCACATCACTGGTATCAGTGAACCACCGACACGAAGGCTGCACGCCCCGCTGCCCCATTCGTGCTTTGGATCACCCCAGCCCTTTTATTTGCAATGACTGCAAGTTTGTGAGCCAGAGAAGGTGCGCAGGGCAGATTGAGCGATGATCAGAAGGTGGTGTCTTGGCTGCTGAGTCGGCGTTTGGTTTACTGGTGTTCACGCGGCGACTGCGTGGTCAACAAAGGATGCGACCGTCTGCACGGGCCTTAGGTCTGTTTCCAGTCTGGAGGTGTTGACAATCCCGCGAGTTGCGAGTCCTGAGAGCAGAACATTTCGATTTTCTTTCCAGTCTGGCGAATCGTCATATCCATCTCCCTGACGCTGTTCATGAATACGATCCGGCAAGGTGGACTTGGATGACGGATATTGGAGGTGTCGCATGGCTTCTAAGAACGAGCGACCGCATCTTCAATGTTCAGGACCAAGAATGATTCCCCACGATTTTATGCATCGCGCACCTTTCGTCTATGCTGTGCGATTTTCAACGGTTAGAACGAGAGGTTCTTCCGATGTGCAACACATCGACTTTAGGGTCTCCTGTGATGTATCCTTTTTCTCGCAGGGGCTTTTGATACCTGTGGTTCAGGGGAGGTGCTGATGACTTTTCGTCAGCACCTCCCCTGAAGGGCCCTGAAGGGAACGCACCGCGTGACGTGTTGCCTGCTAATGTAAGCAACTCCGCCGTCAGCCATCACCGAGGGGAGCCAGCACAAACGGGACGAACCCCCAATGTCAAATCTATCGTCAACATCGTCTTCTTCCGGCGCGCCCCCATGATAGCGTTGGTCCAGGAATGCTTCGGCAAACATGCATATATGCAAATGTGTAGTCCCCTGATTCGAAAATGCCGCACTGGCTTCCCGAAAACCCCTTTCGATGCCCCTGACTGGACGCACCCTTCGAATGCACCATTGAGAGCGGTGCACGCCCAATCCCATCCACACCAAAATGTGACCACCCGGACTGCGGCCATAGAAACTGACGGTGTTGGCTTATGGCGCATCTTTTGTATTGACGAGCAACGGGGTGATGTTCATCAACGAGCCAACCTCGCGTCCACGCAAAAGGTTCCAGGAGTTTGGTGCAATGCCTTTTTGCCACCGCACGCCCAGTCTCGACGACATTAAATCAGATTCTGAGCCATGGTGGAGAATGTGTTTGTTCCATGAAGGCTTGTATCGGCCGTATGTGTCGCGTGCCGACTGTCTGCCAGTCATCGCGGTGACCGCAGCATCTCACCTTGAGGTTGGGCGTGGGAAACGCCTTTGCTGATTGGCTGCTGGTTGAAGATATGGGGTTCTAGTTCGGAATTTACAGCACAGGATGCTTACGTATGGTGGCAGACGAGGAGGTGCTGCTGAAAAATCGTCAGCACCTCCCGGGGGGTTTGCAGGTCACAGTCGCAGCATCTAGCAATCAAGACTGACTCATCTCCGAAAAACCAGCCATGCCACTCCTTTTCAATCACTGCAAGAAGCATACATTCATCGCGGCCCTTCAGCATGTGAAATAAATGCAGGGTCCCAATCGCTGGCGTGCACAACGGCCTGAAGACTTGTTGGCGTCTGGCGCCTGGCGCCTGGCCGTTCTCAGTTTAGCGCGATCGGTTGCAGGCCTCCCCTCGTGCAGATCATCTGAAATGGCGGGCTAACGGCGCAGGCTTCAAAGTTAATTTCGACTTCCATTTTGCGAGCCCCAATCCTGAGTCCAAGGTTTGCTTGGGGATAGTAAGACCTTGGATCTGAACCCAGTGGCTGGGGATACACCCAAAGCTTAGGTGCCTGGGCTATTGGGTTTAGCACGAATCGTCGGCCGCAGCGAATTTGAAGCTGCGCAGCGTGTCGGGACAAGACAGCAAATACTCTGATTTGTTCCAGCTAGCAGTAATCTTCGGCTTCGGCATCGGCGTTCATGGCGCATGCTGCGTCTATAGCTATCTACACTACCTTACGTAGCCAGTCGCAACCTCAGACTCTTCATCACTAGAATTACGTCCAGCTATTGGTATCGCAGAAGATGAGGAGGCTTGGCTTGAGTGGGCAGCACCAGGCCAGGAGAATGGTGAAGTGCGCTGATTGGCTGTCGCAGAGAGATGTGGGGTTTTGGCGCTGAAAAACCTCACAGGGTGTGGGTGGGTGCTGGTGCCAGAAGTGCTGACGAAAAATCGTCATCACCTTCCCCTAAGGATAGCGTTGGTACCCTGAGGGCGCCCTGAACCCCACAGCCGACATGCCGTGGCCACGCTTGAATGCTGCGCAGAGGAGGCACGTAGTAATCCATTTCTTGCACCGCGCAAAGTGAGAGCCTCTGGGTCGCAGAGACCAACCCAAAGTTTGGTTGATTGACGGTTCGGACGCAGTAAGAATGGCTGCGTCCGAAGCTTGGACCCCTGGATTTCGGACGCACCCTTCGGCACCACTCGGACGCACCATTCAGACGCACCCAAAATTGGTGCGTCCGAAGAACTGGAGCAAATGATGGGTCTCCGCAACCTGAAAATTGCCTACTTCGAAATCACGCCACAATCAATTGGAGAAGAAACTGTACCTTACCAGGAACAAAGGCGAAAGCAAGCATGGCGCCAATTCAAGTGTCTTCGAATCTTGGGGGCATCCTGGGGGAAAATGTTCAATCCAGTTGGACGGGACCGTTCCCGGCGTGGATAGTGACAACATATTCTTCTATGCGTGCAAACTGTTTATTGTTCGCGTGCAGCATGAAGTAGTTGGTCCTCGTGAAGTCACCTTGTCTATGGCCTTCAACTTGACAATGAATGCCGCCGCAGGTACAGCAGAGACACCAGTCAAGCTAATAAGGTAGTTTGCATGTGCATGGTCGCTTTTCGCAAGAAAATGGATACGGAAGGGCGCAGGGCGAGCAAGGGGCCAGATGGACGACCAGGCGAAGGAAGATGGAGAATGTGAAAGCGAATTCGTGAAATCGAAATAGCGACAAGCGGATGCTTGCCGGGAGAATCCTGGGAGCAAGCCCACGATGAGACTAGATATTGGAGCAGCAACACACGACGGCACATGCGACGACGCTGGATACCTCGCGGGCCATTTGACATAGGCTCTGGGATTCGGAGATCCCTGAGCCGAAAGCAGTCCGGCGGTCTACATTACAGCTTGCCTCCCCATTGCATCCAAGGTAAGTCGCGAGTCATCGGAGTAGATGACGGTCTGAAACGCATTGCTGCTGCCTCTGAACCTTCGACTTGAAGAGCATGCTACCGACCCGTCCGCTTCCGCAAAGGCCCTGCTGCGCCTCAGCTTGAATCATACTACCCATGGCCACCTTTTCTTTGGGACAAACCACCAGTAGGTGCCTCAAGCTCCCACATTGACCAACGTGCGTGGTGGGTATGGGCGCGTGGCTGATGTCTCGGGCGATGCAGGTTGAGGTCTCTGGTGGTGGGTTTGAACGGCTTCGGGACAGCAAGGCTGGGCGTGTGAAAGTTCGACAGGTTCGGCGGGGACGGGAGGGGCGACAAAGATGATCGCGCTGGTATCGATGCTGGGCATCAATGAAGCTCCCGTATTGCATCGTTTGGACTCGGTCGGCAGTCGGAATGTTGCTCGTCACCTTGTCAGGCTCGATCGCTCTTTCGGTCTCGCGGTCGGGGAGACAGGGGGGGTAGGATGCCATTGCGATGGCGTTGATGTCAAAAGCCCTGCCAAGGAGACAGTTAGACCAAACAGCATCGCGAGTAGGGGCCGGGAGACCTTCTAACATTGCTTGGACGCCGTAGTGCAGCCAATCATCCCGTGCGATGGTGCGCGGATTCCGGAAGAGTCGAAGAGGGAACACAAGAAGGGAGGATCGTGATGCGACTTGAAAGCAGAAAATCGTCGGCTTTACAAGGCCGGTCGTCCAAACGAATGCTTGCCTCAGCCATGCCTGGGGACCGGACAAAACCTGACGGTCGAGAAAGCGGCAGGATATCCGAGCCATGAGCCGCTTTCAGACGTTGCGATGGAGCGCGTTGCTCGGGAAAAGAATGCGACTTGGGACTTCTGGACGCGTCGGTCACGAATGTTCGATGTGCGACGTCGGTGCAGGTGCAAAATGTGGGTAGGTTCGACCAAGAAAAAGAGACAGAAGGGAAGATCTGGGTTGACTGACCTGAAGTAATGGCTCTGAAGTGCAGCAGCATCTGTGGGCTGATGACGGGAGAGGTGCTGACGAACTTTAGTCAGCACCTCCCCTGAAGGCCACTGTAGTTGTGCACCCACTCTCCCCGTTAGGTACCGCCTGACACAGCACTGATGTTTGTTGCTGCCCAGACATTTGGTACGGTCTGTTCACCCGCGGCTGAATCAAAACTTGCTTCGAGGGGAACTGGCTTGCATGCATCCAGAAGGTGGTCCGTTGAAGAAAGACAAGATGGTGTTCAGGGATGACGGCGTACATTGATGGTGCCGCATCTGATCCGCGTCCCGGATCCCCATGGCCCCCGCCCGTCCATTGCAGCGAGCTGAAAGGATCTTTGCGCATCGGGCAGTTAGACCTGCGAAATCCAGCGAGAGAAGCCCTCGTGTTCCACAAGTGCATCAGTGATCTGGGACCCGGCCTGCGGTGGCGATGCGTGAGGACAGCCTGACTGTTACTCGTGGCATCTGAGACGATTTCGGTCGATTGATCTACCTCAATAAGAGAATCAGTGCAACGGGCCTACGGATGCGCTCTTTTCTTGGTCTCTGTCGGGCTGGATCGTGGGGTTCTTTGTCGTTCGGCTGCAACATGACCGGCTCCGTGATGCCGCATCAAATTTGACGGCGGGATTGCGCAGCGGATGCGTGGGAGCACGTTCTGACGACATGAAGGGGCACGATGCTTCGGAACGGCAGGTAGCTCAATTGAGGGGCTTTCGGACGCATCGTCCCGTCTTTGGACGCAGCCAAAATCACTGCGTCCGAAGAACCACAGAACTAGGCTCTGACGTAGTTAGGTGCGCCCGAAGCTGCGCTCGAAGAACCAGAGAGGTGGGCAGCCCAGACCCAGGCACACATGACGTAATCAGGTGCGTCCCAAGAACAAGAGCTCCAGTGTTCTTGGACCCCGATTTTGCACGGAGAGCGCTTTAAAGCACATCCCACACGCCTTGGTGCAAAAGCGTTTCCTGTCATGCAAGCGAAATCTTCAGGATCAAAACAGTCCTACCCATGTTTTGAATTTCTGCATTAGATGGGCCTGGGTCATGGATGAAGTGCCTTGCACTTGTTCAGTCACGGCGACTCGGCCAATCGTTTCTGACCTCTCGGTCCTAATTATGGGGCCTGTGCAAAATTTCGCACAGGCATGCCGCGCCTAGCCAATCAGATGAACCGCCAGAGGCAAAGTGGGGCCCATGCGTCAGCAGGCAGCTGTGAGTGAAAGTCGGGAGCCCGCTCCAGGCCTAAGGCCCGAATGGCTGCATTTTGGCAACGGGACGGGCCGTCCCGTCTGGGCTGGCTTGGTGATGGCTGACGGCGTGCATGGTGGGGTGGAAGTACGGGAGTACTTTGCCTTCTTCTTCGCAGTACGTTCCCTTCAGGGCCCTTCAGGGAGGTGGTGCCGAAAAATCGTCAGCACCTCCCCCAAAGCACAAGTCAGCCTCTGCCCTGGCCACCAACAATTTTCATCCTCAAGCGATCATCATGCCGACAGACGAACGGAGGTTAGGCTGACTGACGAAAGTCTCCCTCGCACCAGAGCCATCTGCATGAGCGTCGTGTCCATGCATTCATCGACATAAGCTTCCAAGAGGTGGGTACATTGATGCGAGGGCCTTGTCCACGCGGACTTGAGCCTGGCGAGTGAAGCCCCGGAATCAATCAATTCCTTGGAGAGGGCGCCCTGCTCAATGCATCGCGAGGCAACAGCGCCTCAAGCCTGGTGACCCAGGTCATGGGACACCGGGCTGCGCAAGATCCTGTGGTGCATGTTGAAGGAGGTGATGGTTCATGGGGAATGGAGAGTTGATGCGCCTTCCGCATATCGCGTTGTTCACATTTCCAGCAAGAGCACCCCCGCCTCGGCAGAGGGATGACACAGCTTCGCGCCTTCTTTCCTTGGAAATAACGCACCCAAGCTCCTTCACGTTCCCTGGCTCTTCGGACGCAGCAAGTTTGGGTGCGTCCGAAGGAGATGCGTCCAAGCCAATTCTCACCGTTGAGCCAAGCAGAGGCGGCTGAAAGCAAGCAACGCCTTCGAGGATTAACGGGTGAAGGTCACAAATCCATCGCGCATCTGACGCTGACTCTATCTGCGGACTCCTCACTTCGCGACGGAGTTCCGCCCAGTGGTTTTCAAGAAGATCAACCCAATTTCGAGGAAGAAGTGGACATTCAGAGGCAGGAAGTCAGCCCTCTCGGCATACCGTCGGAAGAGATGCTCCGGCCTTCTATAGGAGTTTACTGGACGTCGGCGTGGTGGTCGGTTGGTTGAATTTGCAACATGGCCATCTTCAATGCCTTTGCTTGACCATTTCATTTCGGATTGTCCCCCTTGCAGCCTCGAAAGTTTTCGTAAATGCAAACCACAAACACCTCGCTTCTCATCTTCTTAATCGACTGGCATGACCAACTAACGCCGATGCATCCACGTCGGGCAACTGCGCCCAAACATGCGTCACCCGACGTTAACACCGGGAAGGCACAGACGCTACCAAGCCGATGAGGAAGTTGCTGAGATACTCGTTTCCCAGGTGTTGTAGCTATTCAGCCACTTGTGGCTTCATGGCTTCGTGTGGCACACGCGTATTTAATATGCCTTCGCCTTGTACCCCTGTTTCTGAGAGATTAACCCGTTTTTACCTATTTCTACGACCCCTACTATACGACAGTTATAAGCCTAGCTCTTAACGTGACGCTTCACGCCTCTTAACGTGCTGCGAAGTAGGCTGTAGCTTAACGTGGTTTATCTTTTATCTCATGATATCTTTTTTAATAGCTTAATAGTAGCTGACTAGTATACTCCTCGCGAAGTGATATAACTAGCCTGTGTAGTTTATATAACTATGCTTCTACGCGCTTTAGAATGGTGTATAGGAATATATCAACCTTCATAGCGAGGAGGTACTTAATTTAATATAGTAAGTATTACGCCCTCTTACGCTTAACGAATTATATATAAGGCGATAGGAAGAGGCTTAACGTAAATATATCTAACTTTATACTAACTAAGCTGCTTGCTGCTGTACTTACTAGCTAAACCCTGCTAATACTAAGCTGCTACTGCTACCTATGTTTATAGTTAAAGATGTTTAAGAAGAGTATATAGGATGTATTGTAGACTATAGGATATAGGTTATAGAGCGAAAGGAGCTTACTATAGGTTACTGCTTTATTTAGAACTAGGTTTATGCTATAGTTAACTATAAGATATTATTAATAATATAGAGCAACCTTATCCTCGTTAGGAATACCTTAATTTAAGCCCTTATTTATACGCTTAAAAGTTATCTTATACTAATAATCCTCTCTATAGTTACTATTATGTAAGATGACTACCTTGCTTTGCTATAGAGGGCTATAGTAGTAATAAATCTAGAGGTATAATACTAGGAGTAGTACTATGTATATTAATGCGCGTGAGTATATAAGATCCCTGAGATCTAAGGGGTCCTCGCTTTGTATACCTTTTTAGAAGTAGTAGGCAAACGCCTTACTTTGTTTTAGGCTGAGTAAAGCCTTATTAAACTTATTATAGTAGAAGAGACTAGTAAGCTTATATATAGCGTTATTAAGTATAGAGTAATCTTTACTACCTTTGTTAACTAGTATATAAGTTAAGAAGGCTAGTATAAGATCTATGCTACGCTTAGAGGCTGCCTAGAGCTTCCCTTCTCTATAACTTTAGAAAACTTTATATAAAGTAACCCTGCTTTAAGTAGAAGCTATAGAGATAGTAATTTCTAAAAGTACTTATATAGTAGAGAGTACTAATAGTTAGCTATAAAGTGTAGCTACTTAGAGATAGCGTTATAAGGCGAATAGGCTAAGTATAAGGCTTACTTTGCTACTAGTGAGAAGGAGATTATTCTAGAGATACTCTTAGAGCTAGAGTAGAGCTAACTCTAGGACTATCTCTAAAGCGAAGGATAGATTATAGAGGTACTAGTAACGCTATATTTATTATAGGTATTACTATAGTTGCTTTTAGATATAGTTATATAAAGTAACGTTAATCTATAGAGACTACTCTTAGTAGAGACTATAGTAGAGTAGTATAGTGCTAGCGTTTTATATAATAGGGCTTAGGTGATATTAATCCTTAGAGACTACCTTTAGTAGAGACTAAGGTAGAGTAGCGTTAACCTAGTAGAGGATAGAGGTAGAGGTAGGGCTAACTTATAGAGACTACCCTTAGTAGAGACTATAGTAGAGTAGCGCTAATATATTATCTATTAGAGAGCGAGGTGAATAAGCCTCTTTTTTTATTTATATATAGCTTTATTTTATAGCTTTACGTCTTAGATGTGAAGCTAGGGGGGTGTGTTGTAGCTATTTAGCTACTTATAGCTTCATAGCTTCATGTAGCACACGTGTATTTAATACGCTTTCGCCTCGTACCCCTATTTCCAAGAGATTAACCTATTTTTACCTATTTCTACGACCCCTACTACGCAACACCAGGGCAGTTGCCTAGATTGCTGCGTGAAACGAGGCAAGAGCACCGTCATGCAGCACTGCACCTCTTGCTGATTCGCATGTGACGCAGTCCATCCAACCCTCATGACACCATCCAACTGCACCACATCTCCTCCACCAGACTTCCACTCATTTGCAATCCCCGACGGTCGCTTGTCCCCATCAACCGCACATTCTCGCTTTTCAGCTCGTTTTCTTTCCAGACATCACCTCGACCGATAGAATCCGGCCTCCGACTGCAGCATGGTGCGCCAAGTCCGACCCCCGAAGCCGACCCTAACGACCAGTGCCTCGGCCACCCTGCGCGAGGACAACGATCCACCAAACATCCCGGACCAGAGTGCTCCACCCGCAATCGATCTAGACATCAATGTGATGACCGTTGCGCAGCTTCGACAGCACCTCCGAGCCCACTCCATTCGCTTTCCGTCCCGGGCAAGAAAAGCAGAGCTCGTCCGACTAGCTGCGGAGCATCGCAGGGAGACTTCCGATGTCAAATTCGAGCCTGACTTCTCTACTGACAGTCTCGAGACAACACCTGACCTAACTACAGCCGACCAAACCACTCCGGACGAGGAGACATCCCAACCTACTAGCATAAGTCTGGACGCTCCAGCCGCTTTGGCTCAAGATGTGGAGACAATGACCATCGCCCAGCTGCGTGCATACTTGCAGGACCATGCAATCCACGTACCCTCTCGCGCACGAAAAGCACAGTTGCTCGAGATTGCTAAGGAGCATCATGCCAGATCGTCTGACATCCAGGCTGGCGATATGACTACCCTCTCCGCCCAGCTTTCACACCTCTCCATCGAGGCAGACCAGGCCATAGCCGACTCCACCACCGACGCTTCAACCGACGGGCCCATCACTGGCGTGTCGACCGAGGTCGACACCAACACGCCCCTCCCAAACATACCCAACCCTACCGACGATATCTCGTATCTACACGCAAGCTTCAACCCGACCTTTCTTACGATTCCAAAGTTGCGGAATTTGCTGTCCGCTCACGAAGTCACTTACACCAAGGCCAAGAACAAGGCTGATTTGATCCAACTCTTCGACGCAAACATAGTCCCAAGGGCAGTGTTACAGTCAGCTATCTGACAGTAGGGTCTGCTAACAGAAGTTGGGGATTGACACGTAGTAATAGTATACTGGGGTTGTAGTCTGGGTTGTGGGTTGTGGCTGATAGTAGATTAGGTCTTTTAGAGGCTAAGGTGATCAGTCTTAGACTTAATAAGTAATTTGCAGTGAAGGTAAGCTAAGAGTATCTTGAGGATGAATACTAAGTTGATTGCTAAAGAGCTATGGAAGTATGACTATGAGCTAGGCTTAGGGTTACTCTATATATAAGTCTTGAATAGTGGTTTTTATCTACTTCTAGGTGATTACCTATATGTATAGGTAATTGCGATCAGTTAGCCAGGCTAACTGATCACTAAGCATCCTTTCTTATGCTCTACTAATTGTTTCCTTATCTTATTATTATGTAACTTATACTATAGTTCTTCTATACTAAGTAAGTCTCTGCTGTTCTTATGATCCTATAGTATAAATATCCTATCCTAGCTGCCTAACGCTTAAGTAGGTTGTTTAGCTGTTATCCTTATTTATAGGTTATAATATTAGGTCCCCTCTCTAAAGGTCTTATCCTTAAGACTTAGCATAAGTAGGTTGTTAGTCTTAGGTTGGGGATCTGTTAGTTATGCTTCTTAATTTACTTATGATGCTGATATTATGTTAGGTTGCGTTTAAAAATCGAAATTAAGTGCTGCTTCTATTCTTTGTCATCATAATTATGCGCTATATATTACTAAGTTTAGTTTCGTTGTTAATATGCCTTATTCTTATTGTTGTTCTTTAGGGAAGCGTTATAAGCTTCTTCCTAGTGGTAAAGTTTGTAGCGAGTATACTTAACTAGGTTAATCGTGTGATGCAGCAGCTGACGCTATTTATGCTTATAGGTCTACTAGATTTGCGTAGTTGCTGCGTTTTTTGCTAATCTTATTATAGTTGATCGTTTACTTAATGAGGCTGCTTGTTTAGAGGATGCTGAGGTAGCTAAAGAGGAGGTGTTAAGAAAGAAGGCTGCTGCTCTACATGCTGTGCAGGCTGAGTTGGATAAATCTATAGCGTAGTTAGATTGCTTGCGTAAGTAGAAGAGAATAGTGTTTTAGAAAGGTTAGGAGGTTACTGAGGAAGAGGCAGTAGCATCTCTTATGTTAGAGGTTTAGTCTATAGGTGGTTTTAGTGCGATAGATCTAGATTTAATTTTTAATTAGAATCTTAGTACTCTAAACTTTTTATTAGGGGAGTTTTAGTTGCATTTTAGTGTTCCTAACTAAACTAATAGTTTTCTTTGTTGTGGTCTATCTGCTTCTGTTGGTAGTCTAATATATCTATATAGATATTAGATACGTTAGTAGCTAGAGGTGTTTAGGGTGCGAACTTATTTGTCTAGCGTAGGTGTTACTTCCTGTTCTTAGTGTTGTTGCTAATAAACAATAAGTTTGTTAGTTACGTTAGTAAGGTTTTTTATAAGTTCCTAGGTATTATCTTTATATCTATATCCTTTCTACTTAATGAGGTATTAGTAACCTTTTGACTCCTTAAAGTAATTAATAATTTATTTAACTTTATATTCTAGTTTGTTATCTTCTATGATAATAATATTGTTAGTCTATAATCCTTATAGTGCTAGTTTGAGGAGTGATACGTAGAATACTAGGTGATACTTTATGGTTTCTAGGAGTTTAAGTTTGTAATTAACTAGTGAGATTACTTATGAGATCTTAAAAGGTCTAAGTTTTTTATAGTTAAGTTTGTTGCTTAGTTGTTTTATTTTAATGTTTTGCTGTATAAGGTAGGCGCTATCTCCCTCTTTTAAGGTTAGTCCCTTAATCCTTTACTTATTGCTAAATTTTGTTATTCTCTATCATATGAATTTAAGTTCTTTATGTGCATTATTTTAGATATCTTAGATTTATTGCACTAAGGCTACTGCTCTAACTGCTTAGGGTTTTGCTTAGGGTTCCCTATATGTAGTTAGTTTAAATCTATAGTTAAGATAGAAGGGGGATTCCTTAGTGCTTTCTCTTGTTGCGCTATTATAGGCAAACTAGGCTATTAGTAGTAGTACTACCTAGTTGTCTTAGTTGTAGTTGATGTATACGTGGAGGTATGTTTTGAGGATTTAATTGACTTATTCTGTTTATCTATCTGTCTATAGGTGGAATGTAGTGGATATAGATTGCTTGATGCTAAGTTATGATATAATTAACTTCTAGAAGTTGGAGGTAAAGATCTTATCTCTATCTGATATAATTTCCTTAGGTGTTCTATAGTTAGTAATAATATATTTAAGGAATATATATATGCATTCTTTAGCGTTACTTACTTCCTTATATAGGATAAAGTAGGCGTACTTTATAAGTTAGTCTATAACGATGAGAATGCTATTATAGTGTACTCCTATAAGGGGTTCTTATGACTTTAGTAATTTGATGATGAAGTTAAGTGATATAGATTACTAGGCGGTTTGCAGTATAGGTAAAGGTTGTAGCATACTATAAGGTTGATGTTAAGTGGTTTTGCTTTTGAGGTAAACCTCATAATCTTTAATTGCTTTTGCTATATGTTCTCTAGTAACCTTTTCTCTATATTATTATTATAGTTATTTCTAGGTTTTTGTGATTCCTTAGTGACTATGTGTGGGGTGAGCGTGAAACTCTATAATTGCTTCGTCGTTTAGTTTGCTAGGTGGGCTTGTGCTAGATCGTTTAGCTATCATTAAGAGTTTGGCTGCTAGCATTAGGTCTCTATTGTTATTTCCTTTAAGAATTACTTAGGTTTCTTTAGGTACTAGGATGTTATAGTCTAGTTGTCAGCTAAGAGCGTTAGCTTTGCTATTATCTAATCCTTTGCGATAGATAATCTTAAAGTTGAATTTAGAGAGGAACTCTAACTATCTAACCTGTTGTTTGTTTAATACTTTTGAGGTTGTAAAGTGTGAGAGATTCTTGTGGTCTAAGTATATAAGTACTTCATAAATCATTCCTGAGAGTTTAGGTCTCTATTCCTTGAAGGCTTCGATTATTGCTATAAGTTCTTTGTTGTGGATTTAATAGTTTAGCTTAGGTCTGTGGAGCTTGCGTGAGAAGAAGGTATATAGGTATAACTATCCTTTTAAGTCTTATTATGAAAGTTATGCTCTGAGGGTATAATCTGAGGAGTCTAGTTCTACTTTAAATTATTTAGTGGGGTCTGGTATTATTAGTACTGGTTTGCTGCTGATGAGGTCCTTGATTTTCTGAAAAGCTATTTGTTGGGGTTTTTCCTATATGAATGGGGTGTCTTTGCGGCTGAGGTTGGTGAGAGCTGCATTGATTTTGCTGTAGTTCTTGATGAATTTTCGGTAAAAATTAATAAAACCTAGGAATCTTTAGACTTCCTTAAGGTTCTTGGGTACTGGCTATTCTTTGATAGCTTTGACTTTATTTTCCGATATTTGGACTTCTCTAGGGGTGATAGTGAATCTGAGGTATTTGACTTTCTGTGTGTGGAATTTGCTTTTCTTGGGTTTGACTAGGAGTTTAGCTTCCTAAAGGGCTTATAAGACGTAGTGAACGTCTTCTTTATGCTTCTTGAGGGTTGGTGAGAATATGAGGATGTCGTCTAGATAAACGACTATATAAATGTTGACGTATTTACGTAGGATTAAGTTGATTATGTTCTGGAATGTTGCGGGAGCATTGGTGAGACTGAAGGGTATGATGAGGTATTTAAAATGTCCTTTATGTGTTCTGAAGGTGGTCTTCTATTCTTCTCCTTGCTTTATTCTGATTAGGTTGTAGGCACCTTTGAGGTTGAGGGCTATAAACTAGTTGGCTCTGTGGAGGAGTCTTTTTATCTTATTAATAAGCGGTAGTAGGTAGTGGTTCTTAATCGTCATTTTGTTAAGCATGCAATAGTTAACATATAGTTGTAGTTTTCTGTTCTTCTTTGGTATAAATAGGATTGGACTTCCTGCTGGTGATGTTGAAGGTCTAATGTAACCCTTCTTGAGGTTTTCGTTGAGGTACTTATCTAGTGCCTCCATCTTAGTTAGGTTGAGGCTATAGATTTTGTTGAAGTGTGGTTCTTTTCCTTCTTTAAGAGGGATTTCGTAGTTAAAGTTTATATGTCCAGGCAGTCCGGTTTCTAACTTAGCTGCGAAGAGTTTCTTATAAACTCTATATTCTTCTAGAATAGATAGAAGTAGGTCTCTTAGTTTGAGATCTTTCGTCATCATTAGTTGCAATGCAGCTTCCTTTGCCTTAAGGTAGTAGATATATCGTTTTGCTGTTTCTTATGTTACTAACTTATTTGAGGCTTAGTTCTGATAGGGCTACTTAGGGATTAAGTCGTTGTGGTCCTAATAGAGTTAGCTTTTACTCTAATCTATCTGTAGGTTGCTTGTTTGTAGCTAAGGTAATCCTAGCACTATATTATATATTCCTATATTAGCGATATTAAATTAGATTCTTTCCTTCTGATCTAGGTAACTTATCTTGAGGGGTGTAGTCTTATTATAGATAGTACCTCCTTCATACTTGAATTCTTCTCCTTCTGCTATGTGTAGGGGGTATAGTTGTTCTTTTCCTCCCTATTGTACTTTTAGCCTGTTGATAGCTTAGGGGGCGATGAAGTTTGCTTTAGCTCTGCTGTTGATTAGTGTGAGTGTTGTTTTGTTGTTGATAGTAACTTTAAGTTTTATGTTGTTCTTATGTTCTTATGATATCTAGTAGATGGATCTTTCCCTTGTTGCCTGTTGTGATCTGTTGTTGGTAGGTAAGTTTAGTTTTTTGACTGCTCTAGTGGTCTTAGGTAGGTGATTTGTTTTCCTTCCCGTACTGCCTTAACAAGGCTGTTCTTATGGATCCTAACCTAGGGTAGTCTTAGTCTGTTTCTTGCGATTCTCTAGGCGTGTGCCTTTTCTTGGTAGTGTACTTAGCATTCATCCTGTTAGTATTTGTCCTACTTTATGTTGTTATCGTGTTGGCATCTTATAGGGAACTAAAGGCTTGGTTGGAAGGTAGCGATCTTCCTGTCGAAAGTTATTATTATCTATCTGATTATGATATGCGTAGTGTAGACATGCCTGATAGGTTTATTATTAAGTCTTCTAGGGTAGAATTAGTAGTTATGCTTATCTCTTATGTGTTCCTTGCACTTATTATGGAAATATTGAGGCTAGAATAGGGTTTAATGAAGTTAGTAGTTGCTTCTCAGTATAAGGTGGTCTTCTATATGTAGCTAAGGGGTGTAGTTTTAGTCTTATTGGTCTGCTAAGGTGCTATAAAAGTGGCGCTGTTGTTCATCTTATAGCGTGTTGATTTCTTAGTACTTTAGGAGTTGCTTAGTGTTATCTTCCTAGTTATTAGATTCTTCTTTAGAGCTAGAGTTATCTATGCTAGGAGTAAGCCTATAGGCGATTTCTACTTGAGTATATTGTTGAGTAATATCATAGGGTTTATCTAAGTTATAAGGTAAGCTTTTGCCTTCTCTGAAAGTCTAGTTGCTAGTTATGCTGAGGAGTTATTGTTCAGTTAGGGGGTTATGTTAGTGTTTAGGTTCTTCTTCTGATTCCTCTTGTAGGCGTAGTTACGCCTGTTAGGCGTCTTCTTGCTGGATTTCTTCTATTTCTCTTTGGATTTATCGTTCCTTATGGTGAAGTTGTTAATAGGTTAAGTATGCTATAACTAGTTCTAGTTGTTAGACCTATAACATCTTGTTAAGTGGTTTGGCTGGTTTTCTAGCAGTCTTGCTGTTGCTTTGATGTATTATAGCTAGGGTTTTAGGCTTAGGATAATATCCTGAGTTTTCTTTGTCGTTAAGGTGGATTTAGTAATTATCGTTATAGCATCTAGTCTATAACTAAGCTGCGTGTGAGGCTTTTGTAATTGTGTTAACTTATTAAGGTCTTTTAGCTACTAGCTTCTAGGGAAGCTTCTTAGGCTGTTTGCAATCTCTAGTAATATGTCTTTGTCTATTATAGTTGTAACACTTAGGGTTCTAGGGCTTTTTGTTGTTAGGTTTAGTTATTATGCTGAGGTTTATAGGTCTGTTGTGTTGTCTATAAGCAGTGCTTTAGTAGGTGTTATTCTAGTTGTTGTAGGGTTTATTGTTGCTTTGTTAGTTGTTAAACTTATGCTATAGTTGCTACTAGTATTTACATTTAGAGTTAGCTCCCTATTGTTATTTACCTTTTTCCTTATATCGTTTGAAGAGTTGATTGTTGATTTTAATAGCTATACTAGCATACTAAAGGAAGTCTTTAGGTTCATCTAGCTTGATAATCTTATCCTTAACGTCATCCTTAAGTCTTTAATAGAATATAAAGATCTTAGTCTCTTCAGTAAGGTCTAGTTAGATGCTGAGTTGCTTGAAGGTAGCGGCATACTTTTTAGCTAACTTAGTCTGTTGTAGCTATATAAGGTTGCGTTTAGTTTAGCGTTTTTCGTCTAGATCTTGGAAGAGCGAGCGGAGGGCGTCTTTAAATCCTTAGAAGCTGCTGTAGATGTTGCGTGTCTCTATAGAGCATTCGTCTAGCGTTTCGCACTTAAGGAATTCTTCTTAGATAGGTTTGAACTACTTGAGGGCTTGTCTATGAAGGTAAGTGGCTGCGTAGATAACCTTTTCTATCTGATTAGCAAAGTTGCTATAGTGAAAATTCTGATAGGTCTAGATCTAGATTAGGAATGACTTAAGTTATCCTTAGGTGCTATTATAAGTAATAGGGCTGCTAAGTTTAAGTTTCTATCTTCTTCCTGTAGGGGTGGTAATAATGTTAGCAGCAGCCTGAAGGGTATTAACCTCGTTTTAGAGTTCCTATATAAGAGGATTATTACCTTATCCTCTTAGGCGAGTAATGCTATTTTTAAGGTCTATAAGTCTTTAAGGTCTGTTGCTAAGTTTCTAGATTATCTGCTTGAGGCTCTAGAGCTTGTTAGCGGTTTTATTATATATAGTCTATACTTTAGTGATGTTATCATCTCCTTTCTTAACTTAGGCTTAAAGTCTGTTGTAGGTTTCCTTTTTGAGGGTGACTTTATTATTTAAGTTTACTGCTATTAGGGCTCCTTTAAGTTCCTTAGCTAGGCTTTTAGTAGGCTGTTGTGAGGAAGAGGAGCTTCCTAGGGTAGGTGACTTAGTAGAGGCGCGTGAAGATATTCTTATCTATACTATTAGTAGGCTTTAATAGTTAACTTACTGAATAGGAGCAATTAAAGTGTTATGGTTAGCTATCTGATAGTAGGGTCTGCTAATAGAAGTTAGGGATTAACATATAGTAATAGTATACTAGGGTTATAGTCTAGGTTATAGGTTATAGCTAATAGTAGATTAGGTCTTTTAGAGGCTAAAGTAATTAGTCTTAGACTTAATAAGTAATTTATAGTGAAGGTAAGCTAAAAGTATCTTAAGGATAAATACTAAGTTAATTGCTGAAGAGCTATAGAAGTATAACTATAAGCTAGGCTTAAGGTTACTCTATATATAAGTCTCAAATAGTGGTCTTTATCTACTTCTAGGTGATCACCTATATGTATAGGTGATCGCAATTAGTTAGCTAGGCTAACTAATTACTGAGCGTCCTTTCCTATGCTCTACTGATCGTTTCTTTATCTTATCATCACGTGACTTATACTATAGTTCTTCTGTACTGAGTGAGTCCCTGCTGTTCCCGTGATCCTATAGTACAAATGTCCTGTCCTAGCCGCCTGACGCCTAAGTGGGTCGTTCAGCTGTTATCCTTGTTTACGGGTCGTAACAGGCAGCTGCCACAATCTAGGCCATGAGCACCGTTGAGAAAACAGATGAAGGAATAGTCGACGCGTAATTTGCTGCAACCTGGTGGTCTTGCCGGTTCGCGTCAGTACCTGCATCTGGTCTACGCTGAAGTGGAAGAAGGGATGTCTGAAAAGCCGGAGAACATCTGTATTGATTGAAAGGGAGCATGGAGCCAGGTCGCATTATTTGAACGAAACACAGCAATAAGGGCTAGGGCTCAACGAAGATGGAATATGGGTAGATATGGAGCGTGTGGTAACCAAACATGCATTCGTTCAGAATACCCCACTTCACCTCAGATACCGTGCAAAGCTCTGGCGCAGTCCCGTCCGATATCGTGGCAAGCTTGTACACACCGAAGTAGCTGCTCAGATTGCCCGGGTAACTGTTGACCTTCATCGCAAAGCAGAGTTCTGGACTAGCCAAGATTACCCATCCTGCTATTTAACGCCTATAATCCTAACGCGTTGTAAAAGAGAATCGATTGCAGTAAAGCTCTCCGGCAAGAGGAAATACGACCATTCTCCCTCGCCGTGACACACATGATGTCCGTAAACAGTTGAGCCCTCTTGCCAGAAGAGGTTGGTGCCCATTTTGGGGAAGCTCAGTTCATTTCCCGTCTTATTGACGGCTTTTGGAAGGACGAGCGGCAGGTTTAGGACCGATATTTTGGCAGTGAAACCTTTCACGTTAGCATCCACGCTGCGAGACGGGATGTGTCTTGTTCTGGTTAATGATGGACGTTTGGCAGGCCCTCGATTGAGCTAAAGCCAAAGTGTGCCAAGAGGTCGCATTTGAAATCCGCCAAGGTTCAATCAAAGTTTGGAAATATTCCTTGGTTCATGTTGAATGGATGGACAATATGCGGATGGATTGCATCATCCATCCACGGAGGTCGGAGTAGGACGTAATGGCGGCTGAAGGTGTGGCAAAACACTTCCAAGAGAAGCTATTCGGGTTTGGAATAAATCACTCGCCGCGGCGCATGTGATGGTTGTGAGAAACAGTGTCTTTCTCCCTTCTGCATCCAGCTTGTGAAGATGCAGCTATTGTCCTGAGGTGTTGGCCAATTGGCCCCCGGGCATGAAGGCCGCCTGATATGGCTCATTATTGAGCTGTTCAATACGCACCATATTGTTTTTGATATATTGATCAGTCGACGACCTGCTTTTTTGCTGGGTGGCATAGGCGACGTTCCCATGGCCAGGTCACGCCCCTCACCCACAATTGGTTCATCACGGATTTCAGCCTCAAGCTGAAGGACCGATATTACTGGGGAAAAGTACAAAACTGGCCTAGCTCATCGCTCTCTGATGATGTCAAGGTGAAAGCCGTATTTGTGCAAAGAACCGTCGCCAACGCCATTGCCAATGACGTCCTTCACCTGATGCTCATGCCATCCCTCCCCCTGCCCGAACACGTCTTTAAGAAACGCCTGCAGACCCGTTGATATGGAATGCACTGAGTAATGCATATCTGTGCTCATGAATTGGCATGGAAACCTCGTCGGCGCCCGGATGGCCGGTTTGACCTGAAGTAGGCTGGACTCTTCATTTCTTCCGGAACGGATCTGTGATGAGGCTCATTTGATCTTCAGACGCCGCAAGTATTTGCCCGTAGACCAGATAAATTAATAGCCGGCGACATTCTGGTTTGCCGTGCGCACGCGCTAGTAGACATTCACGGACCAAGGCACGGGGGCAATGGGTTCACTCCAGCGGAGGCAATGGAGCTAGAAAGTGTTTTCATCATGCCGACTGAGAGATGTGACGATGGGCACGGTGTGTTTGGGCTGCAAAGCACTTCAAATTCTGGATGGTAATACGTCTCCGGGGATCTGTGTGACGCAGTCCTGCTCATGCGGCAAAATCGGTTTTCAAATGCGTAGATTTGGTCCTTGTGTCCTAAAGGCTCTTGAGGTTGTTTTGCTGGCATGCGCTGGAAAATAAATCTTTACACAATGCCCTTGCAGTCTGTCAGCGGCATGTTAACATAGATTCGGCTGTCCCGTCTCGACCGGAGTGGTTGAGCCGGCCGTGTCGTTGGCGGCGTTAATGACCTTGAGGGCCTCTGCGATGTCGATCACAACGCTGCTGGCCTCTTCTGTTCTGTGGAGCTGAACACAATCATTTGCCTCAAACATGCAGCGATTCTGTCGTGTATGCCGGATTTGAGGAAGCGATCATGCATGCGGATGTAGCGCAGGGGGTTTGGCAGATGCAGCTGCGTTGCGCCTGTGATCCAACTGACTTCGGAAGTAATCTCATCTTCTTCCAAGTACTCCTGCAATGGCTTATTTCGAAGAGGAATGCACTATAGCATTGTCTTATTAGGGATTTGATTGCATGCGATCGATGCGGCGACTCAATCTTCATGGGTTATTTTCCGAGTTGTAGCCCGCCGCGTGTCTGTAAATGTGGCATAATCTGCGTAGATAAGAGTACCATTGGAAAGGTCGCAGGAGAGCTGCGTTCACCTAGCTACGAGGGCATCTTTGGGTCCAGCAGCTCATTCCAGACAGCCATGTATATCCCTCCAAGCAGCGATGGCGTCGCCACCCGGGGCAGTGTTTCGTTCTCATCCAAAGAATGCGAGCTATGTGGTGCCGGAGAACATACCTGGTCACTTCACAGATGCCTCAGGTGCTCAAGAAGAACGTCATGATCGCAAGGAAAACGTTGGCAAGCCCCTGGATAGATTCCCACCGAGGACCGCAATCAACCATCGGGAAGAGTTTGCGGCGATAGGAACATCGCAGGTACGGCCTGAATGATGGAAAAAGAGTATTGCATTCGAAAATAGGAGAAGAAACTGTTTCCATTAGTGCGTCGTAGGTCTTTGCTAGCCGAGGTAAAATATTATGCAGGGTCGGGTGGGAATGGTCATTGCCCAGATCCATGCGTAATCAAAAACGCACAAGCACCAAAGGCTGATCTGAAATTCAATTACCATATAGGATATGATGGGAAAAGGGCATCCAAGGAACGTAGTTTCGGTAAGGGCGATATCTCCCTGGTTGCGTGGAGGCTAGTCGATGCGGACTGTGGCCATGACTTCCGGAGAGCCGACCCGGGCTCGGCCAAAGCCCCACTTTAGGTATGGAATCCTAGTCCCGGCTTTCCTTCAGCCGACGGCATGTTTTTGACGCAAGCCCCGCCCCGCGAATTGACCATGCTCCACTACAGGTGCCTCCGCTGGCCAGCGCAGCATACCAATCAATCAAGTTAAAACTGAGGCTTGAGATTAGCTGATTGAATAACTTTTCGCGATACTTTTAATTATTTTAACTAATTTGATTTAATTTAATTTAAATTACTTAAATAGGAAGTTAGTAAAGCTCTTATAATATCCTTAGAGGGTTTAAACTTATATTATATAATAATCTAAAGTTATATAGCTTTCTATTAACCTCTCTACTTAAAGTAGTAGCTATTAATAGTAATACTACTACTTAATACTACTACCTTAAATCTAGTTCTAGAGTTATTAGGTTTTCTTAAGTTATAAAGGCTTTATTAATATGTTACGACCTGTAAAATAAGGATAATAGCTAGACGACCTACTTAAGCGTTAGGCGGCTAGGATAGGATATTTATACTGTAGGATTATAGGAATAGTAGGGACTTACTTAGTATAGAAGAACTATAGTATAAGTTATATAATAATAAGATAAGGAAACGATTAGTAGAGTATAGGAAGGAACGTTTAGTAATTAGTTAGTAGGACTAACTAATTATAATCACTTTATATATCTAAGTGATTACTTTTAAGTAGATAAGGGATACTATTTAGGACTTATATATAGTATAACCTTAAGCTTAGCTTATAGTTAGACTTCTATAGCTCTTTAGTAATTAACTTAGTATTTATTTTTAGGATACTCTCAGCTTACTTTTACTACGAATTACTTATTAAGCTTAAGACTGATCATTTTAGCCTCTGAAGACCTGATCTACTACAGCTTATAACTATAACTTAGATTACGACTTTAGTGTATTATTATTATATATTAATCTTTAGCTTCTGTTAGTAGACTTTACTGTTAGATAGCTAACTATAATATTTTAATTGCTCTTATTTAATAAGTTAACTATTAAAGCTTACTAATAGTATAGATAAGAATGTCTTTATACGCCTCTACTAAGTTACTTACTTTAGGAAGCTCTTCCTCCTCTAAGTAACCTGTTAAGAGCTTAGTTAAGGAGCTTAAAGGAGCTTTAATAGTAGTAGACTTAGATAATGAAGTTACCTTTAAGAAAGAAACCTATAATAAACTTTAAGCTTAAGTTAAAAAAGGAGATAATAATATTGCTAAGGTTTAGACTATATATAATAAAACTGCTAGTAAACTTTAGGGCTTTAAATAGATGATCTAGGAACTTAGTAATAGGCCTTAATGCATCTTGGACCTTAAAAACGAAGTATACTGACTTAGAGAATAAAATAATACCTTTTAGACTGCTACTAATATTATAACGACCTCTACTAGAGGATGCTAGAAACTTAAGTTTAGTTCCTTAATTACTTATAATAGTACCTCTAGATAACTTAAGCTATATTTAATTTAGATTAAGACTTACTATAATTTCTATTATAGCGACTTTGCTAACTAGATAGAGAAGGTTATTTATATAGCTACTTATTTTTATAGATGAGCTTTTAAATGGTTTAAACCTATTTAGGAAGAATTCCTTGAATATAAAACCTTAGATGAATGCTTTATAGAGATATATGATATCTATAGTAGTTTTTAAGGATTTAAAGACGCCTTATGATCTTTCTTCTAGGACTTAGATAAAAGATGCTAAACTAAGCGTAAACTTATATAGCTATAGTAGACTAAGTTAGCTAAGGAATATATTACTACCTTTAGATAACTAAGCGTTTAACTAGATCTTATTGAGGAAACTAAGATCTTTATGTTCTACTAAGGACTTAAGGATGACGTTAAGGATAAGATAGTTAAACTAGATAAACTTAAAGACTTCTTTTAGTATACTAGTATAGCTATTAAAATTGATAATTAATTTTTTGAATAAAGAAAAGAAAAAGGCGAAAGATAATAGGGAGCTAACTTTAGATGTAAGTATTAGTAGTAACTATAGTATAAGTTTAATAACTAGTAGAATAATAACTAACTTCATAATAACTAGAATAATACCTGCTAAAGTATTACTTATAGATAGTATAGTAGACCTATAAACCTTAGTATAATAACTAAACCTAATAATAAGAAACCTTAGAACTTTAAGTGCTATAACTATAATAGATAAGGATAAATTGCTAGAGATTATAAGTAACCTAAGAAGCTTCCTTAGAAGCTAGTAGCTGAAAGACCCTAATAAGTTAATATAATTACAAAAGCCCTATATGCATCTTAGTTATAGACTAGATGCTATAATGATAACTATTAAATCTACTTTAAAGATAAAGAAAACTTAGGATATTATCCTCTTAAGCCTAAAGCTTTAGCTATAATGTATTTAAGTAACAGTAAGATTATTAGAAAACTAGCTGAATAACTTAATGAAATGCTATAAATCTAAGAGGAACCTTATAACCCTTTATAGGAATAATAACTTAGAGCTATGCTCTTATATATAGAATAATGAAAGTATATATGTGGAAACCCTATAAGAATTAAATAGATTAATTAAGAACTTGACGAATAAGTTAAGAAGGAATCTAAAGAAGAACTAAAATACTAATATAACCCCCTAATAGAATAGCAACTCTTTAGTATAACTAGTAATTAGACTTTTAGAGAAGGTGAAAGTTTACTTTACGACTTAGACGAACCTTATGATGCTACTTAATAGCGTGCTTAAGCAGAGATCGCCTATAGATTTACCCTTAGTATAAACGACTTTAGCTTTAAAGAAGAATCTAATAACTAGGGAAATAGAATTAAATAACTCTTAAGATACTAGGAAATTAACTTATTTTAAGATGAATAATAATGCTACTTTTATAGCACCTTAGTAGATTAATAAGATTAGGGCTATACCCCTTAACTATATATAGAAGACTACCTTACGTTAAGAAGCAACTACTAACTTTATTAAACCCTCTTCTAGCCCTAGTATTTTTATAATAAATGCAAAGAATATATAGGAGATAAGTATAACTACTAATTCTACCCTAGAAGACTTAATAATAAACTTATTAAAGATATCTATACTATATATATTATAATTAGATAGATAATAACGACTTTTAATAGAAGGATTACTACTTTCTAACTAAGCCTTTAGTTCCCTATAAGATGCTAATATAATAACAACATAAAATAGGATGAATGCTAATAGGATGAATACTAAGTATACTACTAAGAAAAAGCATACGCCTAGAGAATTATAAAGAATAGACTAAAACTACCTTAAGTTAAAATCTAAGAGAATAGCTTTATGAAAGTATAATAGGAAGGAAAATAGATTACCTACCCTAGATAACCTAAGTAGTTAAAAAACTAGACTTACCTACTAATAATAGATCATAATAGGTAATAAAGAAAAGATCTATCTATTAGATATTATAAGGATATAAGAACAACATAGAACTTAAAGTTACTATTAATAACAAAATAATACTTATACTAATTAATAGTAGAGCTAAAGTAAACTTTATCGCCCCCTAAGCTATTAATAGGCTAGAAGTATAATAAGGAGGAAAAGAATAACTATATACTTTATATATAGTAGAAGGAGAAGAATTTAAGTATAAAGGAGGTACTATCTATAATAAGACTACGCCCCTTAAGATAAGCTACTTAGATTAAAAAGAAAGAATCTAATTTAATATTACTAATATAAGAATATATAATATAGTACTAGGATTACCTTAGCTATAAATAAACAACCTATAGATAGATTAGAGCAAAAGCTAACTCTAATAGGACTATAGCAGTTTAGTCCTTAAGTAGTACTATATAAAATAAGCCTTAAATAAGCTAATATAATAAGATATAGCAAAACGATATATTTACTACCTTAAGGTAAAAGAAGATATATTATAACTATTAATAATAAAGGATCTTAAATAAAGGAAAGATCTACTTCTATCTATCTTAGAAGAATATAAAGTTTATGAGAAACTCTTTACAGCTAAGTTAGAAACTAAACTACCTAAATATATTAGCTTTAACTATAAAATCCCCCTTAAGGAAGGAAAGGAACTACGATTTAATAAAATCTATAGCTTCAACCTAATAGAGATAGAGGTATTAGATAAATACCTTAAAGAAAACCTTAAGAAGGGATATATTAGACCCTCAATGTTGTTAGTAGGAAGTCTAATCCTATTTATACCTAAGAAAAATAGAAAACTATAACTATATGTTGATTATTATATACTTAACGAAATAATAATTAAGAATTAATATCTACTACCCCTTATTAACGAAATGAAGAAACTCCTCTATAGAGCTAACTAGTTTATAGCCTTTAACCTCAAAGGGGCTTATAACCTAATTAGAATAAAGTAAGGGGAGGAATAAAAGATAGCTTTTAGGATATAAAAAGGATATTTTAAGTACCTCATTATACCTTTTAGTCTTACTAATACACTTATAACATTCTAGAATATAATTAACACTATATTATAATAGTATGTTAATATCTATATAGTTATTTACTTAGATAATATCCTTATTTTCTCTTCTACCTTTAAGAAATATAAGGAAGACGTATATAATGTTTTATAAACTCTCTAAGAAGCTAAACTCCTAGTTGAACCTAAGAAGAGTAAGTTTTATATATAGCGAGTAGAATACTTTAGATTTACTATTACCTTAGGGGAAGTTAGTATATCTAAAAATAAGATTAAAGCTATCTAAGAATAGCTAATACTAAAAAACCTTAAGGAAGTCTAAGGATTTCTAGGTTTTATTAACTTCTACTAAAAATTTATTAAGAACTATAGAAAGATTAATATAGCCTTTATAGACCTTAGCTATAAGAATAAACTATTTTAATAGGAAGAACTATAGCAAATAGCTTTCTAGAAAATTAAGGACCTTATTATTAGTAAACTAGTCCTCCTTATTCTAAACCTTATAAAACAGTTTGAAGTAGAACTAAACTCCTTAGACTATACCTTTAGAGTATAACTTTTATAATAAGACTTAGAAGGATAGCTATATTTATACGCCTTCTTCTCTTACAAACTCTATAGATTAGAACTAAACTACTAAATCTATAATAAAGAACTTATAGTAATTATTAAAGTATTTAAAGAATAGAGACTTAAACTTTTAGGAATGATTTATGAAGTACTTATATATTTAGACTATAAGAATCTTTTATACTTTACTACCTTAAAGGTGTTAAATAAACGATAAGTTAGATAGTTAGAATTCCTTTCTAAATTTAACTTTAAAATTATCTATTAAAAAGGATTAGATAATAGTAGAGCTGATGCTCTTAGCTGATAACTAGACTATAATATCTTAATACCTAAAGAAACTTAGGTGATCCTTAAGAAGGATAACTATAAAGACTTAGTACTAGTAGCTAAGCTCTTAATAATAGCTGGACGACCTAATGCTAGCCTACTTAGTAAGTTAGATAATAAAGCTATCATAGAATTTTATATACGCTTTACGTATAGTTACTAAGGAGTTATAAAGACCTAGAAATAACTATAATAATAATATAGAGAAAAGGTTACTAGAGAACGTATAGTAAAAGTAATTAAGGATTGTAAGGTCTACCTTAAAAGTAAACCTACTTAATACTAACCTTATAGTATGCTATAACCTTTATTTATGCTATAAACTGCTTAGTAATCTATATTACTTAACTTTATTGTTAAGCTACTAAAGTCTTAAGAACCCCTTATGAGAGTATATTATAATAGCGTTCTTATTATTATAGATTAACTTATAAAGTATGCCTACTTTATCTCGTATAAGGAAGTAAGTAACGCTAAAGAATATGCCTATATATTTCTTAAGTATATTATTGCTAATTATAGAATACCTAAAGAAATTATATTAGATAGAGATAAGATCTTTACCTCTAACTTTTAGAAGTTAATTATATTACACCTCAGCATTAAATAATTAATATCTACTGTATTCTACCTATAGACTAATAGATAAATAGAAAGAATCAACTAGATCTTTGAAACCTACCTCTATGCCTATATTAACTATAACTAAGATAATTAGGTTATACTACTACCTATTACTTAGTTTACTTATAATAGCGTAATAAGAGAAAGTACTAAAGAATCCCCCTTCTATCTTAATTATAGATTTAAACCTACTACTTATAGAGAACCTTAAGTAGGCCTAGCTGCAGTAAAAGCTATTGCTATAGTATAATAAATAAGGGATATCTAGGAAAATATATAGAAAGAACTTAACTTCGTATAATAAAGAATAACTAAATTTAGTAATAAATGAAGGATTAAGGGACTAACCTTAAAAGAGGGAGATAGCGCCTACCTTATATAGTGAAATATTAAAATAAAGTAACTAAGCAATAAACTAAACTATAAAAAACTTAGACCTTTTAAAATTTTATAAGTTATTTTACTAGTTAACTATGAACTTAAACTCCTTAATACTATGAGGTGTCACTTAGTATTCTATATCTTACTACTTAAACTAGCCTTATGAGGATTATAAATGAACGACCTTATTATTGTAGAAAATAATAAACTAGAATATGAGGTTGAACGTATTATTGACTACTTTAAAGAACTAGAAGGATATTAATACCTCATTAAGTAGAAAGGATATAGTTATAAAGATAATATATAGGAACTAGCTAAGAATATTACTAATATAATAGAAGAACTTATAGTTTACTAGTAATAATATTAATAATAAGAAACTATACTTATACTAGATGATCTAATTCTCTTAGCAAATACCTCAGGCTACTAGCAAATTAGATATTTATATAGATATATTAGACTACTAATAGAAGCAGATAGACTATAGTAAAGAAAACTATTAGTTTGATTAGGAACACTAGAATGTAACTAAGACTCTCCTAATAGGAAATTTAGAGTATTAAGATTCTAATTAAGAATTAAATCTAAGTCTATCATACTAAAACTACTTATAGACTGAACTTCTAATATAGGGGATATAACTAATTCCTCTTTAGTAACCTCTTAACCTTTCTAGAATACTATTCTCTTCTACTTATGCAAACGGTCTAACTACGCTATAGACTTGTCTAACTTAGCCTGCGTAGTATATAAGGTAGTAGCCTTCTTTCTTAATACCTCCTTTTTAGCTACTTCTATATCCTCTAAACGTGCTGCTTTATTTAATAAACAATTAACTAAGGTAAGTTAGCACTACTTAAAATATAAAAAGGAAATATGAGGACGTATAAGTATAAATAGCGTCTACTACTATATTATAAGATTGCTCTAAGTAAGTATACTTACTATAAACCTTACTACCTAGAAGCAGTTTATAACGCTTCCCTACAGAATAATAGTAAGAATAAAGCATGTTAATGATGAAACTAAACTTAGTAATACGTAGCGTATAATTACGACGATGAAGAGTAGAAGTAGAACTTAATTTCGATTTTTAAATATAACCTAATATAGTGTTAGCATTATAAGTAAATTAAGAAGTATGATTAATAGATCTCTAACCTAGGATTAATAACCTACTTATATTAGGTCTTAAGGATAAGACCTTTAGAGAGGGAACCTAATATTATAACCTATAAAATAAGGATAATAGCTAGATAACCTACTTAAGCGTTAGGCGGCTAGGATAGGATATTTATACTATAGGATTATAGGAATAATAGGGATTTATTTAGTATAGAAGAACTATAGTATAACTTATATAACGATAAGATAAGGAAATAATTAGTAGAGTATAAGAAGGAACGTTTAATGATTAGTTAGTAGGACTAACTAATTGCGATTACTTTATATATCTAGGTGATCACCCTTAAGTAGATAAAGGATACTATTTAGGACTTATATATAGTATAACTTTAAACTTAGTTTATAGTTAGATTTCTATAGCTCTTTAGTAATTAACTTAGTATTTATCTTTAGGATACTCTTAGCTTACCTTTACTGCGAATTACTTATTAAGCCTAAGACTAATCACCTTAGCCTCTAAAGACCTAATCTACTACAGCTTACGACTATAACCTAAACTACAACCTTAGTATACTGTTACTACGTGTTAATCCTTAGCTTCTATTAGTAGACCTTACTATTAGATAGCTGACTATAACATAATAGCTTTTATAACGTTAGAACTAACTTAGTAAAGCTAAATACCTTCTTATAGTCTATTATTATTACTAGGATAGTAAAGACGTTAAGAGTAAGTTTACTAAGTATTAAGAAGGTCTATTAATATAAAATCTACTATTAAATAGGGTTATTAATAGGTTTAATAATTAAGAAACTAAAGTATTACTTTAGTTTATTAGTTTTATTAATAGTAGTATTATAAGCTTTATTATTTAACTATCAATAATATTTAGAGTCTTTAGTTTTTAGAGTAATAGTAAGTAATAAAAAAGTAGCTTATTAAGGCTTTAAATAAGATTAATAATTAATAAGGTTAGATCCTTTAGTATACTATTATTCTTAATACTCTTAAAGTCCTTCTTAGGTATTATAAAGCTATCTATAAGTCTTTAATATATTCTAGCGTTTTTTAAACTATTATAAGCTTTAGCTAGGATATAAAATTACTATAGTAGTATAGAGAGGAGACTTTATAAACTTAGTATAATATTTATTAAGTACTTACTAGCTATTAATAATTAATAAGTATAAGTAGCTATAAGAGTTGAAAATACTACACTAAGGGCGTTATAAAGGTATATAATTAGACTAAGTATAAGTTAGGATACTATTAATTAATAGGGCTTATAAAGTTACTATTAAGGCTCTTAAAGAGTGTTATAATACTTTTATAGGTTAAGATAGTTATTATAACTAACTCTAAGTAAGCTAAGTAGCTATAAAGTTAATTTCCTCGTTAGTAGGGGTATTATAGAGCTTACGTTAGTCCTTAAGTTAATCTAAGAGGTACTTTATACTTATTAGAACTTCTTAGAGTTAACTATACTTATTACCCTTACCTTAGCTTTTATATCTCTTAGTTTACTTATAGAGTAGCTTAAATATATTATTTAACTCTATGAGGATCTACTAATCCTTATTAGTAAGGGTATCTTTACTAGGGATATAATCTATAGTATACTTAAAGCCCTAGGTATAAAGTATATAACTATTAATCTAGTTACGTTTAAGTAAGGTATACTTAACTATTATATATATTAAGTTTTATTAAGTAGTATTATTTAGTATTAAGTTTAGCTCTTATAATAACTCCTCTTATAAAGTAAAGGTTTTATTATTATTATTAGCTTTATTACTAATAAATAAGAAGTTTTTAGATTATTATAGCGATAATCTAATATACTTAATAATATTCTAAAGCTTACTAATAAAGCCTTTCTACCTCTAGTAGGTTAAGTCTTCTTAGGTTCTATTAAGACTAAGAAAGAAGTTAGACTCCTCTTTAAATATCTTATTATTAATACTATAAATAATAGTATAACTAATAAAGTTAAGGATATAACTATAGTATTAAATTTAGTGTTATTTAGCGTTAGTTTCTATATATATAGGTGAAAGAGAAAAGAAGAGAGCTTTAAAGTAAGAGTTATTATTTATAACGTTATTAGAGATAGTTATACTAACCTTATTAAGTAAGCCTTAGTTACTAAGAATAGTATAAATAGTAATAGTAATATTCTTACTAGAATAGGTACTAAACTAGTAGTAAAGAGCTAAAAGGTATTATATCTACTTACTTACTTTATTAATAAAGTAGCTAAAGATAGTAATAATTATATATTAATTAGGTAAGGTCTATAGATTAAACGATATATAAACCTTAGTAAGTACTTTCTATATCTTCTCTTAGATCTATACTTTCTTAGAGGTATAGAGTTAATTAAATAAAGCTTTCTAACTTAACTTTAACTAATATATTTAGTTAAAAACGTTATAATTAAAGAAGCTAAGTATATATTATATATATTAATTACTAAACGTTAAAAAGGGGTTACTAGTATTAATAATAAACTTAAAAGCTAGCTTTTTAATCTATAAGACCTTACTTTAAGGTATAGCGATAGGAATAGAGCGTTAGCGTTTAAGGAGGGGCTTATTAGTATTAGAATTATTACTAGATATACTTTTAACGTAAGATTAATCTTAGAAAACGTAGTAGATAGTCTTAAGGTATACCTTAGTACTAGATATAGTAGAGGCTTTCTAAAGTATATTAAGATACTTAACTTTATTATAATATTAGTAAACTTAGTAAATATTACTTAGATATATTATTAATATAGTTAAAAGTAGAGTAAAGAAGTAATATACCTTAAGTACTATTTTAAAGGATCTTATAGATAAAGAGGCCTTTATTTTTAATTTAAGAGGTATAGCTTTAGCTACCTTTCCTTAAGATATACTTAATATTAATAAAATACTAACTTTTCTATATAGCGTAAAGTAAGGCTTTAAGACTACTATAAGTAATAAAGTTAATAGTTAATATATTACTAGTAGTTAATAAAGTATAGATCTAAGTAGTAATCTTATAAAAAGTTAATATATTATAACTAATAAAGTAATTAAAGTGTTAATTATAAGCTAGTATAGGTATTATAATAGTAAGTAAGAGGTTAAAAAAGACGCTAAGAGGTATATATAGGTAGGGCTTTAAGGCGTAGAGGTAGACGTAGTAATAGTAGTAGTAGTAGTATTATTAGTAATATTAAAAAAGGGTTATTTTTAAGGACTAGCGAAAAGGTTAAAAAATAGGCTTTTTTTAAGCCTTAGTAAAGTAGCTAAAAACATATTAATTAAGCTTACTAGTTAAAAGCGCGTTTTAGCCTTATAGTAGTATATATTAAAAAAAATAAGCGTTATAAAGTACTTATTAGATAAAAATTACTTTATTAATATCTATTAGTATTTATATAGTTAAATAGTATAATTCCTAACTTTATTTAATAAAGTATAAGGTTATAGGTTTAAATCTTACTATAAGTCTTTATATTACTAATAGTGAATTTTATTAAATATAGTTAGTAATATATTTTTATTTTTTTTTAAAAGTCTTTTAAAAATTCTAATTAGTCTAGAGACTAGATTTTCCTTCTTCTAGCTAACTTTAAATTAATTAAAACGTCTAAAACGAGGGTATCGTTATTTTAGCTAATTAACTATAAAAAAAGCTCTCTTTTGATTAGCTGATTGATTGAATTGATTGAATGGAATTGAATGGGGTGCTGCGCTGCCGCTGGCTGGTCTCACATTCAAGTCTTCTCGCGAAGAAGAGTCCGCGTTCCTGGTACAAACACAAACGCATCATTGTATTTATTATGCATGTGGAGATGAAGCAGAGTTTACGGTTGATTTGGTCTTCTGATGATTGAAAGTTTACCGGCAATGATTGATCCTAAGATAGTGAAAATAGTGGTTATCAAACTTGAAATCAGCTGCGTTGAATTCCTCACCTGATTCCTTTTCCAGGGACACTGTGTCAACCCGAATCGCGGCCATGGTGGGGAGCTTTCTGTCACAATCAAGTACACAGCTAGGAGTTTAGGCAAGGCATGCAAAGCGTTGTTCATCTCACCAATAACCAGGTAATTGTCTTGAAGATTTGGTTCATGATAATGCGTGCTGCGCTCCGCAGGAAGATGGGGAAGGTTGCCAACAGCATAAAACCTCTATGACTTCATGGTGCTCATTGCAACCCACAGATATTGATGATCAAATTAGTCTGATTCTCTCTAGTAGAGGCTTGCCAAAGTTCTGAGGTTTGTAATCTGAAGAAAGCAACGTACTGAGAACGAATTGTGCAGCAGGAACAATGCCCCTCGCATGGCACTTCAAGCCAAAAGTGCCCGTCTGAAAAGCAAAGTCTGAAGGAATTAAAGCGGTGTTGAATGATCTCCATGTCAAAGCAAGTTCAAGATATTGTGCCTGGCGGGGAAGATCTCTCCATGTATTCGACAGCCTCAAGGATACAAAGACCCCCAAGCATTAGAGTAAGTCCCGTGAGTCGGGACCATCACATTTGCCAAGGGCCCTTCACCTTGATCATATTGTCCGAGGGCAGCATCGCAGAACAGCGTAAATGCTTGAGACAAGGTGTCAAGCTCGGTGCGTGTGAATGCACAAGACCTTGAGCGCTTTCAGTGGGCTGCTATGACAGCCTGCATAGATCCAAGAGAGCTGTCCTCGTCCGTCGTGTTTGAAGAAGTGTTCTAGTCTTCGTAACGGGGCTCTCATAAGCCGAACCAGACTGACTTCGGAAGGTGTCATAGGAGTCGAGTGCAAGTAAATCATTGCAGATATAAGCTGGCTTCGTTTCACATACAGATCCCGCAGACAAGGGCTAGAAACACCATAAACGAATAATCATAGCTCTTCATAATTACTTTATGCCGTCAAAGAGAGGTTTAAGAGGCGGTAGCTCGCTTCTGCAACATAGAGAGCCACATAATGTTTCACAGTCTGGTTCAAATACTTTCTGTTGCAAAGCGTGTGATTGCTATCTAGCATGAAGCTGGTTGATTCCGCCACCTTGAATTGTGTATTATGTGCCCCTCCCTCAGATCCTTTGTCAGAAAAGATCTCCTCATGATGCTGGAACCCAGGCATCTGGGTTGCTAGACCTGGGGACAAGATGCCAGGATAGATTTTGCGGAGCGATTTGCAGACCAGGTGATGCAACAACGATGGCGGAAACGCCACTTATTATTCTCCGCTGAGCAGCACAGTTCTCCCTGTAACAGCATGAAGTTCGTCCATTTTGACAACTTTTGCGCGCCATGTCTGCCAGGCCGGTAAGGTATTCCACTACAAGCGGCCTGATGATGAGCCTAGACCTGGAGCATTTGCGGCGCGCATCGTTTGTGGGCTATAATGACTCCCATCACACTCGTTATTTTCCTTTCAGATCTCTCAAAATGCAGAAACTTTACACAAACTAACCAAGTCGAGAAGTAGATTCCATGTCACGCCTGTACAGGAACTTGAGTTGTGCGCTGTGACTACGACCGTCGCCTTCGCACTTTGAGATAAGTTTCCCCAGGTTGTGAGCGTGAGAGCTGCGGGCGGTCGTTGCATTAGAGGTCCTGAGCCCAGTGCTTATAGCTCCGATTTCCAGAAAGCTCTACAGCACAAGCTTGTCTCAGGACGAAGGCATGAAGCATTATAGGTTAAGAGATTACTTGTATGACAAAGCCTGGAAACAAGTTGGAGCAAGCTCCTTTCGGAGACGAGGACCTGCGAGAGCAACCAATTGTGAGCAGTGAACCGGCATAAGTTGGCACTCCTATTAATACCGAGTGCTGGCAGATTGGACTGTAAGAAGTGTCATTTACTTTGTTTTTGATCAAATCGCAAGCCAGAAAACCATATTCATTGTCTCGCACGGCGCTTATCTAGATGGAAATGCTCATGTGCTCCGCGGATTCCTTTCCACAAACAAGATATGAAGAAGTCCCTTGAGAAACTTCTCACCTACATCATGCTCACAGTTGATGCAAACTGAATAAAGAATCCCTCTTAGGAAACTTGGGATAGCTTGCCGCGTAATCAAAGAAGCCGATGGCTGGTCCGCCAGCGGGACAAGCAGAACCGAGGGCATCATTCTGCACAAGGCAAGGAGTTAGGACAAGCGGACCGAGATTCCACGCTTGACTATGGAGTCAATAGCAAGAAAGACCAGTATGACAACAGGTCCGTGAACGATGATGATACACTTCTCCAAACAGTCAGTATGTGACATCGGGAGGCAGGCGAGTGGCGTTGAAGACGGTCAAATGAAATCACAACCAGATCGACCGTCAAATTTAACCTGACATGGAACAACGTTCTGCATCTACCTGCTTTCTCCGCGTTCTCCAGCTGTATCAATGCCATGCTGGGTCGTTGATGATTGGATCGATATGGAAGGTTTAGCTTTTACGTGACGTGGCCTCACAGTCAGTAGCGACAATTTCTCGGGCCATCATGAGGGTGATAAGATGGAGTCTCTTGGGGAGTTCAGACATCATATGCGAACAAATCACATCAAGTGGCAGATGGTCTCAGCCTGGGCATTGCAGACGCAGGGAATGTAATAGATAATTTCATACAGCGAACATGAATTATCACTGAATACTTTGCCACCAGACAAGATGAAAATAACTCAAAATCTTCGATTCAGCAAATTTCTCCATTCTGGCGTCTCTCCTTTCCCAGTGGCCCGACGCAGTCAACAGCTGCTTCATGTCAGAGGGGACATTTCACGACGCGATGCCAATACGGAGAAGATTTATGTGTCGACATGGCGATGTTGGGTCCGCTCCTGGGGCCGGAATCCCGGCCCAAATGCCGTCGTTTTCACGAATCCAGCGATTCTTGGTCCACTCAAAGTGGCTTAAAGAGGCCAAGCTCTCGTCTGTTCCATCTCAATTCAAACTACCCCAGACACGACTTCCCGATTTACCCCCGTCTTTTGCGGCGCAGTTGACATTTTCGTCTTTCAGGCGGCGAGCACGCGTCTCCGGGTCGGGCACGGGTCCGGCACGGGTCCGGCACCAGTGCGGGCCCGTGGCTCGTCGGCGTGGGGCCGATATTTTGGCGTAAGGTAAGCCGAGCCCTGGTTGACACCCACATGCAGCGTCGCCTCATGAAATTGTCAGTGTAATAATTCGAATCATCGCGGGCTGCTGCATCTTCACAATATCCCAGACCTGCCGCCTCCTCTGCACACCAACCACCAGCGCCATGGTCGATATGTCAAGAAGTACCGAAGAGCTGACATGGCGACTGGCGGAGGCGGAAGTACGAGCGAAAGGGGCAGAGGAGGAGCGAGGCGAAGAACAGCAACAAACGCAGCCCACAATGCTCGACGAGTACATTGCTGCCTGTCATTCCCTCGTCTTCTGTGGCCCCGACGTCGGAACAGACTGCAACTTGGCCTCTGAGGGGTCTGTCATCGTCCCGCGCGACAAACGGGACGATTTCCTGTACCAAAAGGAGCTCACATTCGGCATGCTCTACGGAAGCTTTCCCGTCGGTAGACACCTCTTTGAGAATTGCTCTTCCTTATCTGATCTAGGAACCAAAATACCGAAGCGCAAGATCAGCGTTCAGAAAGTTCTCGAGGACCTTCGGTAATGATAGCGCGGAACACCCGGTTGGAACTGTCATGAGTGAGCTTCAGATCGTGGAAGAAGTCAAACGCGCGTTCGGTCTAGATAACGGCATCATATTTTAGAGTCACCCACATGCGATCGCAACGCCGCTAAAGAGGTTGTCCGCCGCGGGAACCCGTCAACACCGCCCTCGACACCATGTCACACCCCAATCGACCTGCCGCAGTTGCGAGCCGATCAGATCTGCATCTCCATTGCATCTACCGATCCAGAAAGATGAGCCCGACGGAACGCACCATGCCCTACGTTCCTGAGTGCAAGCCGTCTCACAAATTGATTGCCCCGCATCTCCGTCTTGGTTTGTGATCGATGAATATGTATGAGGAGGTGGTTAATCAGAAGATGATCCTGGCATCTGTTAACTCGGACGTGCGATTTCAGCATCACGCCAAAAGGCTTACTGTGGTCGCCATCGCGCAAACCTACCACTACATGTGTGGGCTCTTGATGAGGCGCGAGCCAATTGTGTTGCTCAGGGTCGACCTGGCAGAGCCCGAGACGCTGCTGTAACATCTGGCGGAGCTTGCCGCGAACGCGCAACCATTCCCACTGGTTGACGGCAGTCGGCCGATACTGGCCTTCAATTTGTTGGCTGTGGGCCTGCCAGGTCAGTGTCAGCTACACAGACAGGACGAACGGAACAATACTATGAAGAAGCTGAAGACATGGTTGGAAGATTTCGAGACGACACCGCGATCGATTTCGGACGATGAGCGGCAGGCAACAGACAGCTCGCCAGGGTACCCGCCAATGATGTACAAGGGGTTTGAAAGAACTCACTACTTGCTCCAGGGCAAATGGCGGAGCAAGCGGGATCATGGAAGAGATGAGCCGCCCAGGGGCGAGCAGCGGGATCTCGAGAAGTTATGTAACGATGAGTCGAGACGGGATGTACCAAATACGCCAATGCCCATGGAACGAGAGACACGCCGAGCAATCCCTCATGCTCAGGGTGGCCAGGGAACTCGACGCAGTCAACGAGTTCTAGCGTATCAGCCAGGGGGCGGAGAAGGTGGAAGTAACGACCAAGAAAGGCCACACTGCACTCAAAAGTGCCTGTTGGGACTTGCGAGGAGAGGTACTCTCGATTCTACGTGACCGAAAGTGTCGATACACTGGGCAAGTGCAGTGATGCCCACCGTGGCCATCGCAACCTAAACCGTACAGTTACCTGTCACCGAATCGATCGGGAAGAGTTCCTCAGTCAAAGCAGCTCCAGCGGACACTGAACAGGGGTATCAAGCGACTTAGAAGGGGTGGCGCATGGGGCGTGTTATTGAAGGTAATTCTGCTTGAATCCGGCTACACATTTATGAGCAAGCAAGGGGACGGTTTAAGCATTTATCCAGGACGCTCAGAACGGGGCGGCTGTCTACGAAAACTCGCATCCTATTCAAGGCATGTATGTGCTGGTGTTGCTCGGGGTAGTCAACCTCAGGTCAGTGAACCTGATTTACTGCTACGACCACCGATTTTATGCCATACACATGATCTTTCTGTCGTGGGGATGGCTAGCTCTCCATGCGGTAAATGTTGGACAGGCACAACTTGAGAAGGCAGCAATGCGGTCACCGCATGCAGTCCATTCTCAGCAAAGACGTCCGAACACCGAACATGCTATCTAATGCGGTGGTCAAGGGAATCATATTAACGGACTTTGAGAGAGCGCTGCTGTTGGAGCGACCTTGGCGTCCGCTGGCACAGCCTGTGCCTAACAGATGCAGAAGGAGACCCGAAGCGAGAGATAGCGTGTGCAAGGCTATAAAGCAAAGAAATAGCAGACAGGTTCATCTGGAGTATACACAGAAACCAGAGACGATGGGGTCCGCGCTCAAGAAGCAATTTTCTTCACAGAGAAGGCAGACAGCTGTCTGACAACTTGTGAGCTATTGTTTATGAGATGTACATTTGACTTTGACAGATACCCGGGCGTTTTGTGTCGACGGCTTGGGAAAATCGTGCTTCACTTCAGAGTCGGCAATATGCTTCCTTGAAGGTCTTACCCGTATGTTCAGCCGTTTGCTCGGGGAGACCGGGCTCATCCGCAGATATGTTGAGGCTGAACACACAAACCAGTACCGCATCGACATCGTACTGTCACCGTGTCTGTCCCCAACCCTGCACCTTTGATTGCTTTGCTGCAGTTTTCGTTGGTTCTGCCTATTTCCGCTCGTGAACAGCCCACCTCGACGTCCTCTAAACCACGCGCCAGCCAGGAAGGCCAGCGACCCAGAACGAGAGGAGCAAAGCTGAAAGGCGTTGAGGACTAAGGCTGATTGTGGCACCTATGCATGTGTTGGATGCTCAGGCGAGACACATCATGGAAGATCGTTTGACACCCTTGGCTTATAATTGGGATTGCCCTTGATGAACAAGTTCAGATAGGTAGCAAATACTGCCTGAACTCATAGCCTGCTCGCTAACAAACACACGATCAACTCTGCTCACTTACTGAAAGAGACGCCAGCTGTACTCGGGTTGAAAATAACACAAACCGGCGACTTTCGCCAATACCCAATCTATGCTCATCACAAGGTGCAGCGCCGGCGAGATAAGCTCCAAGCTGGTTCTCGAGGTCCAGTGCCGCCGCGACCACGTTTTTGCCACGGATCGTATGCTGTCTAAGATAAATCACTTCGTCAGCCTCCCCAACGCGATGACTCTCCTCTGACACGATGTTACCGACCGTTTGACCACCAACGCCGCCGCTCCCGAGGTACACGCCCTCGCTGGTGGCAAGCTGAACTACGCCATTGAGGTTTTCAGCGCCCATATAATTGCCCCTGGTTTTGAGACTGGCTGCCTCCTTAACGATAATGTCTTTGTCGTTCCACGCGTGGCGCACACTCCGGGCCGTCAATGGCTCGTCAACCTGTGGACCATTTCTGGTCACCTCCACAATCTGCGGATAAAAATCTGCCACTCCAGCACATTGGTGACAGTCTGAACGAGACGATGAGACTTGAGTCGTGCCCGTTGGGGGTGCGCGTCATCTCGCTCCTCATAGGCGCGATAAATGCTGACATTGTGACGGGCGCCTTCGGGGTTGAGTTATTCAAGGACTCGTCGCGCAGGGTCAAAGATAGAGGGGAATCTATGGCGCGTCGGTCGGAAAGACGTAATTCAGCGTACTCCTGCTGGATGGTTTGCGAGAAAAGGTTACGAATGATGTGCGTGGTGGAGTGTTGGATGGAGAGCGCCGCTGGCGGTGGTAGCTAGCGTTACTCCTAAAGGGATGCTGACCGGTATTCTGGCAGGAATTCTGTTCTTGAGCTTTTCGATTTCCACAGGTCTTCAGGTTTGTTAATTATAACCGGAAGAAGAGCTCACTGATAGAAACTCGTGCTTGCAAGCTGCGTTGAAGGTGCCAGGAGAAATATCATGAAGTTGTGTCTGTCGACTTCAAAGCGCACCGCATACATTCTTCTTGTCAATGACTTCATAGATGGAATAAATCCTGCTTCACTCCCGAATCGATATTACCTGCGGAGCCTCAGATGATGTCGCTGAGTGCGCAGTAGCGAGACTGATGTGGCGGTGGGCAGGTTTCCCCTGAGTCTCTGAGCTTGAAGCGAGCTTGTTGAGATTGGGTAGAATACGGAAGTTGGCATCTATCACGCCGCAACCGGGCTTGGTGAGCTTGTTGTGGACGTTGAAGACGTTGTAGAAGTTCTCAAATTCCCCAGAGACGCCGGCATCCGCCCCGGTCCTGTCGATGCGCGCGATGGAGTCAAGCACGGCGCGCAGGTCAGCCTGGGATGTTACATCGCAGTTCAAATGACGAATACTTCCAGACGCAGCGGCATCTACCAGAGAGCACTCGATGGTCAAGTCTGGCTAGTGGATTAGGTTGAAGTTGAGAACGTGGACGGCACAACCCTTGAGAGCGAGGCGAAGTCGATGCCGAAAGCACCCTTGGCGATGATTGCTGGTTTACGGTGGAGGGAAGGGGGAGGAACCCCAAGCTGTGAATTGAACTGACTGTCTTTTGTTCTAAACTGCGGATCGCGAAGTACAAATGCCATAGATAAACATGCACCACCTCCATAGCCTTGTGATAAACGCCCAAAATATGCCTACGCATCGTCCCTCTCCTCTTCACCATCGCTTGGTTGCTCGCCATCAGTTAGCTCCTCATCATGACTTGGTTGTTCGTCATCGTCGTCGCTGTCCTTGTCAGCCGAGTCGTTGAGGTCAGCATCGTCATCTTCGTCATCTTCGCCAGGCAAGTCGATGTGATCAATCTTATTGTCATTCTCATTCTCATCAGAGTCCTCCTCGCCGGCAGTATTGAGCTCTCGCTCAATCTGCTGGATCTCGTCTTGCATGGCCTTGAGGCCTTGGATGCTGCGCTGGCGGTTATTCTCCTCCTCTGCCTTGCGGGCTGCGGCGAGCCTGGTTGCCCCCTCTGCGGTCTCCAAAGCAGCCTGCATTTTCTCTTTTGCCATCTTCCCGCCGCGCATGAGTGGTATGAGTGACTTGATCTTATCCATGTCCTTCTGGCAGTTCTTCAGATGATTGCTTGCTGGGCCTGGGCGCTCCGCTGCCTGTCCCAATAAAACCGCTACCAGAGTGTGAATGTCGTACATAGTTTGCCTGGCTAGATGCGTCTTGGCCTTGAGCTTGTCGGGGACAGATGTAAGTTTGGACCGCAGTTCGGCGAGCGCTTCGTCGAGGGCGGGAGCCTCATCGCTTGAGACAGACAGCCAGTTGGCATCATCAAGTAGAGCGCGACGTATAATAGAGTCGGCTGGTACCGGTACACGGACTCCGCTGCGAGCACCAAGAGAGTCTGCATGCTCCCGACGAAGCTGGGCCAATACGTCACCCGGCGGAGTCAGATGTGTGGAACTGCCGCCGGCAGCCAAGGGTGAATCTCGGGCGCTCTTGTAGGCAGCCAGAACCCGTCGCCAAAGAAGCCAGTCGACTTCCTTCGGAATGCTTGTAGCTGCGAGAGCGTAAAGGCTGTGAATCAGGACACCCACACCGGAGTCTGGCTGGTCCACTTGCGACACACTGTGTCGGCTGATGGAATTCCACGAGCTCCTTGGGCAAAGCTTAGGCAGCGCAGTGTCGTTGTCCTGTGGCACATCAAAAAGGCTGCACATCAGACCCTCTGCCTCCTTGGTAAGCTCCTGGTCGCTTGCTGCATTGTAGGTTTCTATGACGACTTGCTTTTGGCCTGTGACCCTCACAAAGGCCAGAGCCCAATGATGGTTTGTTCGGAGTGGCATGATAATCACCGCCTCTTTCGGGCTCTGATCGAAAACACCGTGCATCCTGGACTGAGTCTGGGATAAGACGGCGGTCGCGTCTGTAGCGGGACCTCTAGGTGCCAAACACACTGCGCGATGTGGAATAAGATCGCATAAGCTTTGTAGAATTCCCGAAACCAAAGAGGCTTGAATCTCTTCCCCTGGTAGGAGAGATCGAAGAGGGTTGGGGAGTGTAATTCTTCGTCTCTTGGCGGACGGCATGACCTGTGACTCCGGTTGCGGGTGATTGGAATTTGAAGCCATCGTGGAAGTCTGAGGTTGGATTGGAGCTGGTGACAAGATGCTTGGTTCTTTGCTGTCGGCTAGCACAGTAGGTGGATCGGCAAGAGGACTTGTGACTGTGTATTGGCCAGAGCTGTTGATGTTCGGCGAAGGAACGTCGATGTATGCAGGTAGGTTGTTGTAGTCAAGGGACTCGTAGTGTTTGAAACGTTCTTCGATGGCTGAGGAGGTCTGGTCGGGAGTCTGGTGGACAAAGCTTTCGTCTGAGGATGAAGACAGATTGTGGGCCGCAGAGCGCTCGGGTTGCGGAGGCACGTCAACCTCGAAAGGGTCCCAGTCCAATGGGTCAGCCTCAATTGGGGACTGTTGCTGGACCTTTTGGGGCGATTGGCTGTCTTCCGAGCTGGCGGCTGCAGGCTGGAGGACGGGTTGGTGCAGCGTAGTGTTTGTATTGTCGAGGTCGTCGTCATTAACGGTGCGTTTGGCCTGGAAGGTGGTCAATATAATGGTGGGATTGACTGGATGGTGGGACATGGAACCTTTTCTGACCGCCCTTGTTCGGGAGAAGGGGGTGAGACTTGGGTTCGCAGGCTGCTGAGAACAGTGTTGACGTCGTGCAAAATTATGCCTTGCGCATGCTTGTCAACCCCCGGCGTTTTGGAAAGGGACGCTCTTCGAATGGCGGCCTGTGTTTGTAATAAAGACCTGGCTTCCTCAAAACTGGGACAACGAATGGCGAGGTCGTGGAGGGCTGCGTAAAAGTATCGTCCTGCGTTAACGGTGTGCAAATAGAATACCAAAGCTGAGCCAGGAATTTGCTAAATTTTTGAGGCTTTAGCCAGTTTTGGGATGCATGATTTGGACGGGATCCACGTAGAAGGCTTGTGGTGGGTGACGATGATGCCCACGGCGTCGACGGGGAGTCGCGCACGCAAAGTGACGATGTTGAAGCGAGAGACTGCGTCGGCTTCTAGATGGATGTACTGTTCAATGCAGTTTGCGACGGTGGCCTTGTCTTCGCCGAGGCAAGCGACAAAACGATCGATTGCGGAGAGGATAGATTGCTCGTCGTCTTTAGGCGTGATCATGTTGATGCGTCGGCAACGTCAGGAATGGAGTGACGTTGGGGGATGGCGAGACGCTGCGGTGGGCGGCCAAAGGCAATTGAAAGTGCCGACGAAGAGACCTAAGAAGAGGGGAAGGAGCGCATGGATTGGCCGTACCGAACAACGGTGCGTAGACGTGGAGTTGAAAGTGGCTCGGGGGGAGGTCCTGCTCGATTGAGGAAGTAATAAGGTATGACGTGACATGGAAGCCGTGCCCGGGCCTCATGTTGGGTCTGATCGTCCTTCCGATTCGGTGCTGCTGATAAATCGGCAGGACCTGCCCGGCCTCGCCAGATGCACCAGACCAACAACACAAATGGAAGGAAGGCATCGCCTCGACCCGGGTCATGACCTTGGCAGGTATCAACGCAGCATTGATCGCCGCTGCTGTCTGTCGCCCAGTCGTGTTGACAGAGACGAACAGTCATCGCGTGGGTCGAGCAGGCAGGGTAGTGTGGCGGAGTGAAGTTTTTGAATGGTGCGATGGAGATTGGGAAGGTTGGTGGTAAACAGCAAAAGTTGAAGCCGGTCGTCATCGGGAAGGAACCACCAACCAAGGAAAGGCTAGGAGGAAGGCATGCAGAAGTTGACGTAGGAAGGTGCATCGAAACCACTACTATGCAGTCGCTCAGGCGGGGTGGGGCACTTTCAATTCGGTCCTTCCGTTGACATTCGGGGTAACCCATCCACAGCAGTCTCTCGTGGTTTCCGTCGCCTCGTCACCATCCCACCCGCAGCCTCACAACACGACTACATCAGAGCAACATCGCCGGCGTCACACCGTCGACGATCCATCGAATTCTCAGCTCTCCCAATGAACTGATTGCACCACAACTATCGCTACTCCATCCTATTTACATCGCCTTCAATCACCGACGGGGATAGCGACACACCGTTCCACAGCCAGCAGTGGTTGCGGCGCTTGACTTCCCTCCGACGCGTCTCTTTCGAGTGCGAGGTCAAACCAAGCACACGACCGAGGGCGTACAGTCAGCCGATGCCAGAAGTGGGCAGACCGTTGGCAAAAGTCCTGGCAAAGCTTGGTTGAATCCGCGGCCGCCGCATCCAGGGAAGGTGGACATCCGTCACGACTTCTTCCCGTGAGAAGCACCAGGGGCCCAGGTGTCGGGTGCCTGCATTTCCAAGGCCTGCTTGACATCACTTTCCTTCACTTCCCTCATTCTTCTGCACAAGCCGGCCAGGTGCTCTTGCTCTTCCAGACACCGCATAGGCTTCCCGCCAAAAACCTACGACAACAGCACCTCCCACTTCGGAAGCAACAGGAGGAAGCGACGGTGGAATCTTCAGACGTCAGTTTTCTCCACTTCGTCAACAGGACAGGACAAAATGCCGACTTCACCACCTTCCATCGGAAGCGAGTCGGGCGAGATTGCGTATTTCAAATCGCTCGACCCCCACGGCCAATACTGCTTTGTCGTGTCAAAAATGGAGCAGCTTCTTGCGCTTCGACCACACATGAAAAAGCAAGCTGACGATCTCAGCCGCAATCTTGTCAACACCGTCATGGTCCAGGCCGAGAATGTCGTTTTGCATCGTGACTCGGAGATGCATGGAAAGGATGCTGCAAAGCCGTGAGCAATGAGCATTGGTCCAGTGAATGGGGTGCATGATGTTTGGAGATCTTTGGTTGCTTGGGGTGCGGACATCGTGGAGAATCGATTCGGAGGTCATGGAGCTACCTCTCCAGCAAAGGACTGGGAAGCCCGTGGTGGAGCAGATAGCGCTTCAAATCACAAGAATCACATACATGCATTCAACTGGCTCGTTGGAATGAAACCGTGAATTAGATGGGAAAACGCAGATGCGCAGCGATGATCGCAGGTTTCGCAGGTGTTTTGGATGGCAGTTGAGGCGTGGTATTCGTGCAGGTGAGAACGTCCAGCATTCTTTCTAAATGTAGCTCCCTCTGTCACGAGCTACGAATGATGCCACGTCAGTTGCTCCCGAAATTCCATCCAGCTGCTCGTCGGACACCCTCCCCATTTGAAAATTTGTTGGTTTCTTCGTGTCAGTTATTTGTCCTTCGGGAATTTCTTCAATTCCGGGCGTTTCCCTTTGCCATCGTGCAGTTCTCTACCCCTGCTGCCTGTGTCTAGCATTCGCAACAAGCGCGCCGCCACTGCTCCTCCACGATGTCTAGCAGCAGAAACCCCGTCATTGTAAGCATCCGCCGGGATGCTAAGGTAGACCAGTCTCTCCGCGAGCTTAATGAGACCTGGAACCAAGCACAAGTCCCCGAGGCCGACTTCACTAGAGTCTGGAGCCAGCTGCATCAAGATTGGTGGACCGCTGCTCTCGCCGTGCATACATCCGGCCAGCACACCAGCGCCCGGCACCATGTCCTCGACTGGCCCGCCTTCATTCGTGAGCACCTCTCCGCCGCCGACCTCGTCACCTACCTTGGCCGGGTCTTCCGCATCGCCCATGACGCCGCCAAGCACAAGCCCGAGTCTGCCGGCCGCCTACGGAACGCCGCTCTCGCCCTCGGCCTCACCGACAACATCGAGCTGCACCTTGAGCTCGACCAGGAGGTCTGCACCAGCACCGGCACCCTCAAGGCCCTCTCCTCCCTCCGGCGCTCTACCGCCCATGAGGCCGTCGACCCCGAGGACATCCGCACCGAGATCCGCGACCGCATGCTTGCGCGCGTGTTTGGCTCCCCGGGCCCCTACGTCGTTACCCCGATGCCGACCCTCCGCGACGTCAACCAGGCCATCACCGCCCTCCGCGCCAAAGCCGTCCCACGAGCCGCTCCCAAGTCCAAGAAGCGCAAGGCCGCATCGGATGACGCCGGCGATGACAGCATTGAAGTCTCTCGGAGGTCCAGCAAGCGTTCGCGAACGGAGATTCCCGAGGAGGAGCTGGAGGAGCTGGGCCAATCCTTCCTAGAGAGCATCCGTGAAGATGGGCGCCCAAGCCTGCTTTCGCGTTTTCTCGACGAGGACAACATGTCCAACGGTGACATATTCGCCTACGCGCCGCCTGAGGCTTCGGCCATGCCAGACCTGGACCCCGATGCCACCGAGGACCAACTCCAAGCGCTCGCAGCACAGGCAGACCGGGACAAGGAGGCTCAAGATGACGCGGTTGTGAAGGAGCAGCTTGAGCTGTGCAGTCGACTCGTGCAGATGGGAACGCCGGGCGAAGGAGCTGCTGGTGATCCGCTAGTTCACGGTCTGCTGCAGGCTTTGAACATGTCGGCCAAGAATCTGCTTTGCGTTGCCCGGGATAAGCATACTACCGCACATCTTGAGTCGCGTAAGAGGAAGAGAGAAGAGGAGGAGCAGCAGCTGGACCTGGACGACTAGAGTCAACAGCTTATCAAGTGAGACTTTGCGCTTGTGGAGTGATGAGGCATGCCAATAAGGCTGTTTCAGTTTCATTATTCAAAGAAAAGGAGCCATCCGTTCGAGTGGCACTTACAAACATCAGTCGGTAATAGTGAAGTCATTTCAGCCGTGCTGTTTGTGAGAGGCAACGCTGATATACCAGATAATAATTCACGATCCTCATGACTTGAAAACTGACAACATCTTACTCTGTACCAGGAACAGCGCAAGTACATTGTTCATTTTGCGTTCCTAGCCGCAGAGTTATCGTTCGGGAATCAGAACCTTTCTATCATGCTGAATCCTTTGGCTTTGCAAAAAATCCCATAACCTTGATTTACTCGACCTTCCCCTTCCCCTTAGCGTCGGCGTCGGTGGGGCCGGGCGGAGCCGGACCTTCGGAGTCCGTGCCGGTGCATTGCATCCAATGGCCTTGAGTGCAGCGCGGTCACTTCTACCAGCATGGATGAGAACAGCTCCCGGGCTCTCTGCAGGCCTTGCGCGATGCAACCAAAAAGAAATTGACCATTATCGATGCATACGCGTTGCAAATCACGCTGGAATGGGCGACAGCAGAATTGCGTGCGACAGATGCAACAACGGCTTTTCTTTCGAAATTGCCAACAGTTGGTGCAATGGCAAACAACCCAAGAGGAACTCCAGCTTCCTCCGTCTGATTAGTCACTCAATCGACGTGGGGTTTTGGGTGGGAAATTTGATCGTTTGGATTGGCCACTCAGCCTGAATGCGGGGTTGTCTGGGAACCAAATGGAACCATGAATGTTATTGCAGACGGACCAAGGCGACACCATCTTGGACACAAATGCCTGCACGACTTCCGCGATGAATAACGACGAAGCAGAGATGGATCGAAAGAAGTGACATGAGAACATCGTCAGCATTCAGAGCAGGCCATCTCACATGGTGCCTCGGCGGCTGTGAGCTGCCGAAATTATGAGCACTTGGCTGTCGCATGAATAGGCTACTCCCATACGACGTCAAATTTAATTGCTTTTTGTTCAGAATCAAATTTTGCAGCACAAGCACGTCCACAGCAAGCTGATCTTCCACCATCGCAGCCCACGCTGGATGCTGTTGTTGTGATAACCGAAGCAACCGTCTGCTCAATTCAATTCGCCGCCGTTAGCATGAACCGAAAGCTCTGCGCCCGGGCATGAATCCGATTGGAGATGGATCGTTTGCACAGTGACATCGACAAAAGTTCCTGCTGGTATTTTTGTGCCGTCCCGCCGTGTCAGGTCGTTTGGTCGAAGGGCATTTTGAACGAAGAAGTTGCTCACGACTCCTTCATGGATTGCCAAGCTTGACAAGCTTGTTCCGGCCGACATTAGTGGGCCCGCTCTCTCTTCGAGCACAGATTCGAGTTCGCTGCACAGAGCCTCGATGTTTTCAGGACAGCAGTAGGGGTCACTGAGCAGATGCGTAGAAATGGTTCAATGGGCCCGGATGACTGCAAAGATCATCTCCGAGAGCATGTTCACCATGGTTTCAGGTGTCCTATCCGCGTTGCTAGCGCCATTTGAAACAGTTTGAGTGGCTTCTCCTCCTTGACCGGAAGCAGGATGCGGTTCACCAGCGGGATGATGACGCGACGGGCTATTTAGCCATGATGTCTGGCACAAACCATAGCAGGGATACAAAGCTGGCAAACGAGCGAAAGACGACCGAGAATTGTGTGAGTCTTTGCGCTGCAGGCCAGGTGTTGGTGTCAAGTTGATAGATGTTATGCTCCAAAAGGCGTTGCGGCTTGGTTCAATGCCGCTCAGCGTGCAGCTTAAGATGCGCGAAATAATGTCAGTGAGAATTTTCGCCGTGGAGAAACATTCATGATCCTGCCTTTGTTTCATCCTATGGTGGTTAGACCTCATTGAGAAACAAGAAAGGAGGTTTTGCAGTCAGGGCCACGTCATCAACAAATATTTGTGAGATGCAATCGTCGCATGAAGTGCTTGGTTTATCTCATTTACAACCTCGAGCACGTTGACGGGTAAATCACCATGAGTAAGAAAAGCTTAACAACGAATGTGAACTGCTTTGAGATTAATTCCCACCAATGGTTGAAACTCTCTGACCTAGCTGGGGTGACGTGGGAGATGATACCTCCTCCCGACCATAGTGTAATTGTCTTCAAATGTCTTCGCCCACAGTTCCTTTGAGAAATGGTTATCCGGCAACAACGGTATCATTTACTCCCTCGAGTGAACACTGGGACATTATTTGCAGCATTCATTGAATTTATCAACGCAGCCGGTCGATGCCATTGGTTGTTCACCGCTCGGTGATGTGACGTCGTCTGATAACTCCATGATTATCTTTTCTATCACCTGATTTATCCGCTCCGCCGACATACGCACGCTGACGACGCCACTCTGTGTCGAGCTCAGGTCGATAGCGTCACCACTCGCCATGTCTTTCTGGTGGTTTGCAATTACGCTGGTGAGCTGTTCGGAAGGTGCAACAAGGCGGCTGTCATGCGCTCGATAAAGACACAAATGGTCTGAAAATCCGCCTTAGAAAATACCTTTACATCCAGTAGAACGGGCGATGAATGCCGTGTGCCGCGTAATTCGAGTTTTCGAGCTTTGGCAGGTAATGTCTGGAGGTTGGCCACGAGCGAGTTGTAGTAGACATGGTGTGTAGCGTGTGAAGGTTGCCAAGCTCGTCGGCTCTTTTGAAGAGAAGGCTCGCACCGAGAAACATTCTACTGGTGCCTAGAAGGAAAGCCATAAGGTCGGAGTGCACCGCAGGGTCAGCAGAACTATCCTCGAGTGTGGCAAAAGACTCGACGGTGTTGATATCCTGGTCCATGACGGACTGGGGCGCTGGGATTGTGTCGCTACGGTCGGCACTTGTGAAGCCTTTGATGATGGGCCTATGCCCCTCTATGCAAACGGCAGACTGAGCTTCATGGATCGCAGCACTTAGACGGTGTGTGCGACGTCCACAAGTGCCACTATTCCCAGAATTACCTGGGAGGTGGCGACCCTTAAGATGTGATCAGGCTCCAGGAGAAGTATGGCAAAGCACGCAACGTATGGCGTCCAGGCTCCCGACAACACATGACAAGTGGCTAGTTTTCCGCAGAATGAGCCGTTGTTTCATACTTCACAGTCGTGTAAAGACATCCGTCGACTGCGTAAAGTTTACGGAACCTTCGACAGAGGAAACGTCGCTGATGACGCCCGGTCCATCGTTAGAGAGAGGAACTAAAGCGACATGCGCAAGCCGGTGCTTTCTCTGACAGATACCCCAGGGCGCAGGAATGCTTCGTAACAGGTCGTACCACACTTTGCGGAGTCGATCTCCATTTCATTTCTGTCGAAGCTGTAGCTGATCATCAATGCCTGATTCGTACAAATTGTCTGTTCAGCACATCTCCCACTTTACTATGACACCTCGGCGTTGACTCCTCGTCACGTCCCTGCCTTCCGCCCTGTCGCGTAACGTGGCTGTTTCATGCTGCGCTAACAATTGCTTGACTGCTTTTGTTGTTCACTGGATTGGGTGGCATAGGGATCGGGCCGTCCCAAGACGTCGGTACGTCGCCGTAAGTTGCCATCGTCGGAGGGGTCATAAAAACGCCAAAGACAAACAACGAAGATTCTAAAGACCCACGGAGGACATGCGGCCAAGATCGGGATGGAAGCTACTTGGAGCAGGATAAATGCGCCATGCTAGAGGCTTTCACGAAAATAGGGGGAAGTAATGGAATCCATGTTAATGATGAGCGCTTGGTAGATGGTGCTAGAACTGGCCAGTCTGTAGATCGACTAGCCGTCTGTCAGTCGAGGTGCTGTGAACCCTTATTTCCCAAGTTGCTCCTTAAGCAGCTCTTTCTTGTTGGTCACTCGGTTCTCTGCAAACCATTCTTTCTCCATGTCAGAGCCAGTTGCCGGTGGAATGAGGCCATTGATCCTCCAAAGCTCCCTTCTGGCCTCATAGATGCCAGATTCCCACTCGATTCCCTTTGGTTCCAGAACAGGCCGTAGGACATCATCAAGCGCCTTGAAAAAGAAGGATTCAATTTCAGGATTATCGAACCCTCGGGCAATATGATAGATGGAGACCGTCGTAAAGTTTGTCTGCCTCTGACCGCCTGCGTAGATATTCTCCCGTGCAAGCTCGATGAAGTGAGTATGGCAGTAGAATGCCGGCAGTCCAACGCTGGTGTAGATCTTCGTCATGCCATCAGCAATTTGCTTTTTATCATCGGCAGTGAATGTGCCAGCGGTGCAGTTGAATATCCATTTGGGCATGTTGCCGAACTGAGGTGGTGAGGGATGTGGTGAGGAAAACGTGAGTGTGGGCCAGTCTTTAATAAACGATTGTGTCTTTGATAAATAGATTGTGTCTTGAAAGCTGTTCAAGGCTGTATGAATCTTTTACCTCCGTGGAACAACCTGGTACCTTTTTATATAGGATGTCAAAAGATCTGCGCCTGTCACTTTAAGCATCCTAAGTCACTCCACGGTTTGCGGGTCACCTAAAGTGTGCAGAGCTTCTGAGATGAGTAATCTCCCTCATGTTGAGTAATCCAAGTTCAGTAGTTAATGCTATGAGTTGAGTAATCAAAGCTTCAGATTTAACACCATGGGTATCCCGGGGCGGGCGCGGTAAAACCCTGAGCTCAAGGATTAGCATTTAGAACCGAAGTGCGGTCTGAATGGAGCTTAATAGCAGAGTGCGACTCTTTTAGCCTGTCTCTGATTTAACGTAAAACTGCGATGTCAAGTTTGTATTTGATCCAAGCCAGTCTTTTGTCACCGAATCCCTTTCAGAGGCACCGCTGTCGCATATCATTCTTCACCTAAAGGAATCCTTACTGCCTGTTGTTTCCATCATGTCTGAACTTAGATTCGCGGTTCACGTAGCACCGTCTATTCCCGCCAAGGTTCCAGGCCGCGAAACCACGGCATTCTGGTCTCCGATCTCTTGCACTCTCATCTATTCAGCGAAGGAAGCTGTGCTCGTGGACACCCCTATCACAGCAGACCAGACGGCATCTCTAATCGCGTGGATTCAGCAAATTGCCCCAGGGCGCAAGCTCTCTTTCATCTTCATCACACATGGGCATTTCGACCACTTCGGCAGTATTTCTATGATCATGGAACAGTTTCCAGAAGCGCTTCCTGTGGCTACCGCAGCAACAGTCAAGCACATGGAGCAACAGCTGGAGGAGACATATTTCAACAATGTGTGGGAAGCGCGGTTTCCCAATCAGATTCACCAGCCACATGTTCTTGCTCAAGCCTTGCCTACGAACTCGTTTAGGCTTGAGAGTAAGTGGGAGTTCAGTGCTATTGAGTGTGGACATACGGATACTTACGACTCCAGTATTCTCTGGGTTCCGGCCTTGAGGCTTGCTGTATGCGGCGATGTTGTATACGGGCAAGTGCATCAAATGCTGATGGAGGCTAATACTAAGGCGAAGAGGGAGGGGTGGATCCGGGCTATCAGTACGGTTGAAGCCTTAGACCCGACTTACGTTGTACCGGGCCACAAACAGCCGGGAGAGCCTGACGCGACTTGGCACCTTGCTGAAACCAAGAGGTACATTGAGGACTTCGGTCGGATTTTGGAAAAGGATCCCGATGCGCAGGAAGTGTTTGACGAGGTTATGAACCTGTATCCGGAACGATTCAATCCTGGAGCGGTGCGACTTAGTGCTGCCGGGGTGTTTCTTGTCCCCAAAGAGTTGCGCGTTTGATGTCTGCACCTGCAAGACGGAGATCGGGCCCGGGCCCAGGTCGGAGGCCCGAAACCCGGCCCGAACCCCGACTGTACCTGAGGGGTCGGCCATACCATCATTGGGTCAGGCGCGCCCCGTACTTTTCGCTAGTGAATTGAGTTGGTTGTGTATTGACTATATATCCCTGAGAATGGACTTGAGAACTCTTAGGGCGGAATGGTGATGCCTATTCCACGGCATTTATTTGATTTTTTGCACTATCCATATGCGAGTCGTTGGACACTCTATCTTAACCTTTCAGCTTCCGCTGGGTTGCCACTTCAGCGGGCTTAAAATAAATTGCTGCAGCAGGAGAAAGGGTCGGATGGCCCATAGGCATATGTTGTCGGTTTTCAGGAAGCTGAAGAACGCCTAGGTAGTATAAAGGAAACTCCCAGACTCTAACATCAGCCTGCCATGTATTTACTCAAGGACCAGGAGCTCCTGGGGTGTAGGCACGCAAAGACTGCTCTGAAGTTCGTCCAGGCCACTCTCTGCAGCTAGACATAATTCGCACAAATGTAAGGGAAACCAGGTCAAGTGGCATGGATTGCACCGGTGTGATCACCATTCACTCATTGCATTGGCCTGCAGCCTGAAAGATGTTGCTGGCCGGTTTGAGCATGCTGAGCCTGCAGCAGTCCCAACGCGTGTGATGCGGGCCTTTGAATCAAAAAGATTTCATCCGATTGGCGTGTTGGTGCGAGATGTGTCGTGTCTTACGCTTTGCACCAACAAACCAATCATTTGTTATGCCCAGAAGCGAACCCCCGCCCCGCTCTTTGCGGTCGCGTGGGAAAGTGAATTCAACAAAGAATGCTGGTGAAGGCAGACAGGTTCATTCCACAATGCTGCCGATTAAAGTGCTATCAATGTACCAAATTTCTTTGCGGACGAAGATACTTGTGGCTTCTTAACTCCATTCTTCGCACCAGCGCCCTGTTCTCCCCGTGATGCTACCTTTCAGTCCGGCTTCTGTGGCAAAGCGCCAACGGCCAGATCCAGCGCCAGATCACGAGGAGATTGCACGGGACGCGGCGGAAGACCACAAGATGGACGACGGAATGGATGATCCGGACTTTCGCTTCTTCGACATTGACACGGAGCCTGGCACGCGGGCCAGAAAAGTGGCCGTGCCGAGGGAGACCGGCAGCGATGACGACTTTGAGTGCAATTCCAGACCCCCAGTAAGCCAAACTACAGACTGAGCGGCATCCGTAAAACTAACGGAACATGTAGTCTGCTCTAGATCTTGATTCGGGAGACGTGGAAGCGTGGCACCCCTACATCCAGGAACGCTTACATCAGCTTGAAGACATCATCGGTGATTTCCGGATCCTCTCGGAGCAGCAAAGAACCATCGACGAATCCACTGATATTACTCGAACGGTGTCTTCACGAGAATCTCATCATGCGGGTGCACTCGGAAGGTGCAGAGTTGAATTTTGCTTTGGGACAGACCGATGAAATAAGATATAACTTCCCAATGATGGACAAAGCCAACTCAGAGGCCCTAACAACATGGCGTACGCAGTGGCAGAAGCGCAGGATGCTACGTGGGTTAGTCAGGGAAGCCTCCAAAGCGCTCAGCGATTGTTACAGAAGTTTGTCTACCGAGATTGATGCCAGAGTGGACTCGGTTGTGGAGTCGGTCATGCCCGCGAGGCTGGAGTCCGCCTGTTAGAAGTTGGAACGAGCCATCGGTTCACAGGGAAACAAGAGGGTCAAATTCCCTCCACGCGTGCGACGTGAAAGCCAGATAAGCGCCAGAAAGGAGAGACATCGTAGACATCCACGTAGGCAAATGCTGGGAACCATTTTCATCTTGCCATGCTCAATTGGTATTTATTTATGTTTTATGCGCGGCTTGCGTTATAATGAATAGCATCGGTCACTTCATTACTCAGACCGCGGAGGAACATATTGGTGAGGGGGCCAGCCAGCCAGCCCGCGGCCATGCTGTTGTCAGGGGTAGACCCACTCAAGCTTCCGAAAGAAGGAAATGCTTTTGCCGAATGAGCGTGTGAGGGGTCAGAGTCCACCGCCCACGTACGGCGGGCCAATTACCACCCACAGGCCCCCCTCCTTCATGGCTGGTACTGGATGGAGCCTTGTCAGTCAATCTCCCTTTGTAGTGACAAGAAGCGGCGCAGGGAGCCAAGTCGACAGCACCAAGATGGATTTTCTTTTTCAAGGGACAAGTGTACCATATACGTTGCTACACCCATCTTCCAACTTTCATGGTCAATGTCGATTCTCGGAGTGAAATAATCAACACTAGGTTGAGCGTTGCTTACATCAGGTCGCCGCGTGGGATCAGGCCGGGGTCTGAACGTCACGTGTCTGAGATCATCGCCAGAGCGAAATTGAAAAATGCACAAGATGAGAAGGCTGTGCCTTGGCGAGCACAACACCTCTTTGTGCTTACATAAGGTGTGCCAAGAGGTGGCGGTACTGCGTCTTGATCAACCTCTTTACTCGGGACAAGGCCCATGGTGCTTGGGGTGGATGCTCGCCAGATGGCGCCGAGTCGGCCCCACTTATCGGGCCGGATTCCGATGCAGGAATCGGACTTCTCCGGACTTTCACCTTCCGAGTTGATCTCAGAGAACCTGGTGGTGCGGTCGCTGGAATATTCCATTTTAGTCAACTCACTCCAGTCTACAATCGCCCCACCATGCATATGCCACAAGGCCGTTCATATTGATGACGATAGCAACCAGCGCAGCCCCCTGTTCAAGCCTAATCAATTAATTAATTAATCAACTAATCAAACTAGAGGCTTTTTCCTATTTAAACAGATAAGCTTATAACGCTAAAAGCTTCATAGACTTAATTAAGCCTAAGGTATATTAGATTAATAGTTCTTCTAGTCCTATAGCTAATTAGAAAGCTTATATAGGTTTAAGCTAGCCTTAAGCCTTAGGGCGGGCTTTAAGAACTTAGGTTAGCTAGATCTATAAGGCTTTAAGGGCTTAGCTAGCTAAGGATATAAAGTTTAATAAGTAAAGCTAAGTAAACTAAAAAGTTATACTTATAACGTAATTTAAACTTAGAGTTTTATTATAGTTAGCTATCTAACAGTAAGGTCTACTAATAGAAGCTAGGGATTAATATATTATAATAGTATACTATAGTTATAGTCTAAGTCGTAGGTTATAAGCTATTATAGATTAAGTCTTTAAGAAGCTAAAGTAATTAGTTTTAAGCTTAATAAATAGTTTATAGTAAAGGTAAGCTAAGAGTATTTATAAGGATAAATACTAAGTTAATTACTAAAGAGCTATAGAAGTTTAACTATAAACTAAGTTTAAAGTTATACTATATATAAGTCCTAAATAGTTCTTTTATCTTATTACTAATTACTAGTTAGGTATTAATAAATACTTAGTAAGTATTAGTAAGCGTTTAGTAGCTTTTACTAAGTATTTAATACTCTATACTATTTACTTAGTCTTATCTTATTATTATATAACTTATACTATAGTTTTTTTATTTCTAAGTAAATCCCTACTATTCTTATAATCCTATAATATAAATATTCTATCTTAGCTACTTAATACTAAAGTAAGTTAGTTATCTATTATCTTTATTCTTAGGTTATAATATTAAGTCCTCTCTCTAAAAGTTTTATTCTTAAGACTTAATATAAATAGGTTATTAGTCTTAAATTAAGGATCTATTAATTATACTTCTTAATTTACTTATAATATTAATATTATATTAAGTTATATTATTAATAGTCTTATAATTTCTATACTTTATTACGACTATTATTCTTTTTATATTACTAAAAATAGTTTAAAGTATTACTTTATTATTACTATTATTCTAAAAGTTTATACTATAAAATATTACTAAGATTATTAGTTTATAGAGAGTATATTATTATTAGTAGTATTTATTATTCTTATAATATTTCTAAAAATATAATCTATTAATATAAGTTTTTTCTTCTTATTTAGTAGTTTCTTACTACTAACTTATTATAGTAGAATAATTAATAGTAGAATCTTATTAGTTTAATAATAAAGAAGAGGAAACTAAATAGCTATTTTAAAGGATAATAGAAATATTATAGAAAGTATAAACTAAGATAAATAAAACGTTTATAAAACTAGATTATATGTATAAAGCTAAGTATATAGTTTTTAAGAAAGGTTATAAGGAGATATTAATAATAGTAGATAAAACTAAAGTAATTAAGAATCTTCTATCTAAGTTTTCTTTAGTTTTAGAAGTATAATTATTAGGTATTTCTAAGGTTTTAGATTTAGATTTAATTTTAGATTAAAATCTTAATATTCTAAACTTTTTATCTAAAAAGTCTTAATTATATTCTAATATTCTTAGGTAAATAAAGTTTTTTACTTATACTAAATAAAGTTATCCTCTAAGTTATACTTATATTAGTAGGAGTTATATCTTTTATTTTCTAGCTTCTCTTTATACTTATTATATTTCTTATTATATTTGTTTATTTTCTTTTATAAGGTTTACTTTATATTCTTTAAATTCTTTAGAAGTTATAAGTAAACTTAGTCTATTTTAAAGATTAATATAGTTAAACGTTCTAATATATTTATTAATCTTTTCTTAATAGTTAAGTAAGTTATTATTAGGTTCCTATATATTTTCTTTATATCTATAACCTTTCTATTTAATAAGGTATTCTTACTTATTATCTATATATTAGTAATTAAATAGTCTCTCTACTTTATATTTTAGTTTATTATCTTTTATAATAATATTATTATCTATTTATAATCTTTATAAGGTTAGCCTAAAGAATAAGATATAAAATACTAAGTAAAACTTTATAATTTCTAGGAGTTTAAGTTTATAGTTAATTAGTAAAATAATTTATAAAATTTTAAAAAGTCTAAGTCTTTTATAGCTAAGTTTATTATTTAGTTATTTTATTTTAATATTTTGCTATATAAAATAAGCGCTATATTTCTTTTTAAACAATTAGTCCTTTAATCCTTTATTTATTATTAAACTTAGTTATTCTTTATTATATAAATTTAAGTTCTTTTTATATATTTTCTTAGATATCTTTAATTTATTATACTAAAGTAATAGCTTTTACTATAGCTAGGTTTACTTAAGGTTCTCTATAAGTAGTAGGTTTAAATCTATAGTTAAAGTAGAAAGGGGACTTCTTAATACTTTCTCTTACTATACTATTATAAGTAAATTAAACTATTAGTAGTAATATAACTTAATTATTTTAGTTATAGTTAATATAAGTATAGAAGTAGGTTTTAAGGATTTAGTTAATTTATTCTATATATCTATTAGTCTATAAGTAGAATATAGTAGATATTAATTACTTAATACTTAAGTATAATATAATTAACTTCTAAAAGTTAGAAGTAAAAATCTTATCTCTATTTAATATAATTTCTTTAAGTATTCTATAATAAGTAATAATATACTTAAGAAATATATATATATATTCTTTAGTATTACTTACTTCTTTATATAAGATAAAGTAAATATACTTTATAAGTTAATCTATAATAATAAAAATACTATTATAATATATTCTTATAAGGGGTTCTTAAGACTTTAGTAGTTTAATAATAAAGTTAGGTTATATATATTACTAAGTAGTTTATAGTATAAGTAAAAGTTATAGTATACTATAAAGTTAGTATTAAGTAAGTTTACTTCTAAAATAGACCTTATAATCCTTAATTACTTTTACTATATATTTTCTAGTAACGTTTTCTCTATATTATTATTATAGTTATTTCTAGGTTTTTATAATTCCTTAGTAGCTATATATAAAGTAAGTATAGAACTTTATAATTACTTTATTTTTTAGTTTACTAAGTAAGCTAGTACTAGATTATTAAGCTATTATTAAAAACTTAGCTACTAATATTAAGTCTCCTTTATTATCTTTTTTAAGAATTATTTGGGTTTTTTTAAGTATTAAGATATTATAATTTAATTTTTAGCTAAAGATATTAGCTTTACTATTATCTAACCCTTTCTATTATATAATTTAAAAGTTAAATCTAGATAAGAATTCTAATTATTATATTTATTACTTTTTTAGTACTTTTAAGGTTATAAAGTATATAAGATTCTTATAGTCTAAGTATATAACTATTTTATAGATAGTTCTTAAGAGCTTAAGTCCCTATTTAAAAGCTTTAATAATTACTATAAGTTCTTTATTATAGATCTTATAGTTAAGTTCTAATATTTTAAGGTTTTTAGAAAAGAAAGTATAAAGGTATAGATATCTTCTTAAGTCCTATTATAATAATTATACTCTAATTATATAGTTAGATATATTACCTTCTACTTTAAACTATCTTATAAAGTTTAAAATAAGAAGAATTAGTTTATTAGTGATAAGGTTTTTAATTCTTTAGAAAGCTATTTATTATAGTTCTTCTTATTAGAATAGTTTATTTATATAGCTAAGACCTATAAGAACTATATTACTCTTTTTATAATTTTTAATAAACTTTTAATATAAGTTAATAAACTTTATAAATCTTTAGACTTCTTTAAAGTTTATTAAGGTTAGTTATTCTTAGATAGCTTTAATATTATTTTTAAATATATTAATTGTTTTAAAAGTAATAATAAATCTAAAGTATTCTATTTATTATATATAAAAGTTATTCTTTTTAAATTTAACTAAAAGTTCTAGTTCTTAAAAAACTTATAAAATATTATATATATCTATTTTATATTACTTAAGTATAAGAGAGAAAATAAAAATATTATCTAAGTAAATAACTATATAGATATTAATATATTTATATAAGACTAAATTAATTATATTTTAAAATATTATAAAGGGATTAGTAAAACTAAAACGTATAATAAAGTATTTAAAATATCTTTTTTATATTTAGAAAGTAGTTTTCTTTTTTTCTTTTTACTTTATTTTAATTAAGTTATAAATACTTTTAAAGTTAGAAGTTATAAACTAATTAGCTCTATAGAGGAGTTATTTTATTTTATTAATAAGTAGTAGTAGATAGTAATTTTTAATTATTATTTTATTAAGTATATAGTAATTAATATATAGTTATAGGTTTCTATTTTTCTTAGATATAAATAAAATTAAGTTTCTTATTAAGGATATTAAAGATTTAATATTACTTTTCTTAAGGTTTTTATTAAAATATTTATCTAAAGCTTTTATTTTTATTTAGTTAAGTCTATAGATTTTATTAAAATATAGTTTCTGTTTTTTTAAGAAGGATCTTATAGTTAAAACTAATATATTTAAGTAGTTTAGTTTTTTAGCTTAGCTATAAAGAGTTTTTTATAAACTTTATATTCTTTTAAGATAGATAGAAGTAGATTATTCTTTTATTTTAGATCTATTATCTTTAGTAGTTATAATATAACTTCTTTTACTTTAAAGTAATAAAGGTATTATTTTACTATTCTTAACTATATTAACTTATTTAAAGTTTAATCTTAATAAAGTTATTTAAAGACTAAAGTATTATAGTCTTAATAAAATCAGCTATTACTTTAATTTATTTATAAGTTATTTATTTATAACTAAAGTAATCTTAATACTATGTTATATATTCCTATATTAATAATATTAAATTAAATTTTTTTTTAATTTAAATAGTTTATTTTAAGAAGTATAGTTTTATTATAAATAGTATTTCTTTTATATTTAAATTATTCTCTTTCTATTATATATAGAAAGTATAGTTATTCTTTTCTTCTTTATTATACTTCTAGCTTATTAATAGTTTAAAGAGTAATAAAATTTACTTTAGCTTTATTATTAATTAGTATAAGTATTATTTATTTATTAATTATAACTTTAAGCTTTATATTATTCTTATATCTTTATAATATCTAGTAAATAGATCTTATTTTAATTACTTATTATAATTTATTCTTAATAAGGAAGTTTAGTCTTTTAACTACTTTAGTTACTTAAAGTAATTAATCTATTTTCCTTTTTATTATACCTTTAAAAAACTATTCTTATAGATTCTAACTTATAGAGGTTTAGCTTTATTCTTTATAATTCTCTAAGTATATACTTTCTCTTAGTAGTAAACTTAGTATTTATTTTATTAATATTTATCCTACTTTATATTATTATTATATTAATATCTTATAGGAAACTAAAAGTTAAGCTTAAAGACTATAAAGTTATCTTTAAATAGTATTATAATCTATTTAATTATAATAGATATTAAGTAAATCTTATAAATAAGCTTATTATTATATCTTTTAGAGTAGAACTAGTAATTATATTTTTCTCTTATATATTCTTTATATTTATTATAGAAGTATTAAGGTTAAAAGAAGGTTTTATAAAGTTAGTAGTTACTTCTTAGTATAAGATAGTTTTCTATATATAGCTAAAAGTATAGTTTTAATCTTATTAACGTATTAAGGTATTATAGAAGTAATATTATTATTTATCTTAAAGTGTGAGGGGCTAACCTTTAGTTTATTTAACTTAAGGGTACTTTAATTATAGTAATCTAAGCTAAAGAAAGGAAGTTTCTAGGATACTCCTTATATAGGAGAAAAACAGGTATAGGGCGCCTATTAAGTAAGTGTAGTTACTAGGGGTAGAATTCCTAGTAATCTATAGTATTACCTAGATATAATAAATAAGTATAGCCTATAATATATACCTCCCCTTTCTAGCCCTTATATAAGTATAGGTTTAATATAGGCTAGAGGTAGTTAGTATAAGCTAAAAGTAAGCTTAAAACTTTATTAATCTAGACTACTAACTACGCTATACTTTATAAGTAAATAATATAATAATATGATTTTTTATACTTAGTTTACTTTTAGTTTTTCCTTTTCTTATTAACTTATATAGTAGTAAGTTACTTAATCTTTTATACTATTATTTAACTAACTTTTTATTATTATAGCTACGTTTTTAGTATACTTTTAGTTTATTTATCCTATAAGTTAGTTAGATCTAAATCCTTATTAAACGCTAACTTATATAGATCTAGCTACTACCTACTTAGCCTCTATAAATAGCGCCTCTTATATATTA